>PITA01014069.1:0-54921 GCA_004023965.1 Spilogale gracilis | reverse complement strand
CTCCAATTTGTTTCTACCTTTTTGCCGATGTTCTTTGTCTCTCGTGGCGGTCCAGAAGTGGGAAATATCACATTTCAGGCTGGTTTCATGGGTGTTCACGGTGGTCTTGTAGTGGTTTTTTTGTTGGAATTCAGCTCTCTTCAGGGAACTCCCTGAAATGCGGTCACCTGGCCTTCCGCCATCTTGACCCTCCAGTATATGATCTTTTTAATATATTTTTTAATTCAGTGTGCTCATATTTTGAGAATTTTTCCATCTATGTTTGTCGGGGATATTAGCCTGTAATTTTTGTTTGGTACTGTCTTTGTCTAGTTTTGTTATCAGGTTAATGCTGGCCTTGTAGGATGAGTTTGGAAGGGAAGTGTTCCTTCTACTTCGATTTCTTAGAATAGTTTGAGAATTAACTTTAAAAAAAAAGTTTTTTGCTAAAGATCTGAAGCCATCTAGTCCTGCACTTTCATTTGTTGTCAGTTTTTAATTACAGATTCAATTTATTTGCTAGTAATTGGTCCATTAATGTTTTCTCTTTCTTCTGATTCAGTCTTGGAAAATTATATGCTTATAGGAACTTGCCATTTTTTCAAGGTTGTCCAATTTATTGGTGTAAAACTATTCATAGTAGTCTCTTCTAATTTGCACTGTCAGTTGTAAGTTGACTTTGTATTCCGCTTTTATTTAGGCCCTCTGTTTTTCTTGAGTTTAAAGTTTTGCCAGTTCTGTTTATTATTTCAAAGAACCAGCTTTGTGTGTATGTGGTTTTTTTGTTTTTTGTTTTTTTGGGTTTTTTTTAGTCTTTATTTCATTTATTTCTGCTCTGAGCTTTAGTATTGCTTCCCTTCTGCTAACTTTGGGTTTGTTTATTCTTTTTCTAGCTCCTTTAGTTAAAAGACTTTCCTTAGAAGGGCTTTTGCTGCATCCCACAGATTTTGGAGTGTTGTACTTCCAATTTCATTTACCTTTAGGTATTTTCTGATTTCCTCTTTGCTTTCTCCATTGGTCCATAGGCTGCTGTTTAGCCTCCACATGCTTGTATTTTTTTCCCCTTTTTTCCCCTGTAATTAATACCTATGTTCATACTGTTGTGGTCAGAGAAGACGCTTGCTAGGATTTCACTCTTCTTAAATTTATTGAAACTTGTTTTGTAGCCTAACATGTGATCTGTTCTGGAAAACATTCCATGTGCTCATGAAAAAATGTGTATTGTTTGGGGATGGAATGTTCTTTTTTTTTTTTTTTTAAAGATTTTATTTATTTGACAGAGAGAAACACAGCCAGAGAGGGAACACAAGCAGGGGGAGTGAGAGAGGAAGAAGCAGGCTTCCCACCGAACAGGAGGCCCGATGTGGGACTCGATCCCGGGTCTCCGGGATCATGACCTGAGCCGAAGGCAGTCGCCCAACCGAGCCACCCAGGCGCCCGGGGATGGAGTGTTCTATATATAGCTCCTAAGTCCATCTTGCCTATTGTGTCATATAAAGCGACTGTTTCCTTACTGATTTTCTGTCTGGATAATATATCCATTGATTTAAATGCAGTGTAAAAGGCCCCCACTATTACTGGATTACTGTAAATTTCTCCCTTTATGTCTGTTAATATTTGCTTTATATATTTAGGTGCTCCTATGTTAGAGGAATATTTTTAAGTGTTATACCATCTTGTTAGATTGATCCCTTTATTATTATGTAAGGCCCTTGTTTCCTCTTCGTTTTGTTTTAAAGTCTATTTTGTCAGACAGAAGTATTGTTATCCCGGCTTTCTTTTCATTTCCATTTCCATGGAACATCTTTTCTTTCCCTTCACTCTCAGTTTGTGTGACTTGGGATCTCAAGTCTCTTGTAGGCAACATATAGATGATCTTTTCTTAATTTTTACAGAGTCAGCCTCTCTCTTTTGATTGGTCCATGTAGTTCATTTACATTAAATCATTGATAGGTATATAATGGTATGTAAAAAAATACCAATTTGCTCATTGTTTTCTGATTAATTTTGTATTTTTCTTCTGCGGTCTTCCCTTGTGGCTTGAGAACTTTTTTTAGTGTTACTTTTGGATTCTTTTCTCCTTATTTATGGTATATCTGTTAGAGGTTTTTGGTTTGTGGTTACCATGAGGTTCATATGTAACAACCTATGTAGACAGCAGTCTGTTTTGATGGTTGCTTACATTCGGAAGCATTCTAAAAACACATTTTTACTGCCCCCCTGTTTTGTTTTTGACATCATATTTTATGTATCCCTAATTACTGTAATTGTAGTTGATTTTACACTTTTTTCTTTTAACTTTCCAACAGCTTTATAAGTGGTTAATTCGCTACCTTTACTGTAGGTTTGCTTTTATCAGTGAAATCTTTTTTCTTTCATAATTTTCTTCTAATTATGGCCTTTTCTTTTCCACTTAAATAAGTTCCTTAAATATATCTCATAAGGCTAATTAAGTGATGAAGAATTCCTTTGACTTTTGTCTGAAAATTTTCTCTCCAAATCTGAATGATAATCTTGCCAGGTAGAGTGCCCTTAGTTGTAGGTTCTTTTTCTTTTCATCACTTAACATATCTTACCACTTCGTTCTGGCCTACAAGATTTTTGCTGAAGAGTCAGCTGAAAATCTTATGGGGGTACATAACTATGTTTTGGTTTTGGTTTTGGTTTTGGTTTTTCCTTCCCTAAGAGTCTCTCTTTATCTTTAGCTCTTAACATTGTAATTATTTTATCTTGGTGTCGACCTCTTTGGGTTCATCTTGTTTGGGACTCTGTGCATCTTGGATTTGGATGTCTGTTTCCTCCCTCAGGTTTGGGAAGTTTTCAGTTATTTTTGTTTTTTTCATATAAATATTCTGTCCCCCACTCTCTTCTCCTCTGGGATGCCTATAATACGAATGTTAGTACACTTGATGTCTGAGGGGTCCCTGAAATTATCCTTTCTTTTTTTTTTTCTTCAGCTTGGGCGATTTCCACAACCATGTCTTTGAGATGCTGGTAGTGTTTCTGCATAATCTAATCTGCTGTGGATTCCCTCTAGTGTATTTTTATTCTTCAGGTCTTATTGGTTCTTTTTAATATTTTCTATATTATTGTTGAAGTTTCGTGTTTCTTCCAAGGTTGGTATCTTTATGACCATTACTTTGAACTCTTTGTCAGTTGATTGCTTATCTCTGTTGCATTTAATTCTTTTTCTGAGGTTTTGTCTTGCTCTTTTGTTTGAAATATATTCCTGTCTCTTCATTTTTGCCTCTCTGTTTCTGTATATTCGGCAGGTCAGCTGTGTCTCCCAGTCTTGAAGGAGTGGCCTTCTGTAGATGATGTACTGTGGGACTCAGAAGTGCAATTCACCCTTGGACCAGAACCAGGCACCCCAGTGTTGTCACATAGGGGGTGTGTGCACTCTCCCATTGTGGCTAGGGAACAACTGCTGTGAACATGCAGAACGGACCCCCAGCTCAGCTGACTGCAGCACCCAGAGGCAGTTGCCGTAAATACACTGGTTGGCTGGGCTGCTCCCCCAGGGGAGGAGCCACTTTGGGGAGAGAGGAGCATTGGATCAGACTAAGGCTGTCCAGTGGGAGTAGTGGCATGGGGGCCATTTTAGAGGGGCACCTGCTGGAGCAGGCTGGGTAGATGGATCAAGTCCGCAGGGGAACACCAAGGCAGATCAAGGCAAGCAGTACTAGCCAGGTAGTGCCAGAGATGTGCCTACCACCACTAGACCAGCTAGGTCCTTTGTCAAAGGTTAATTGTATATAGTGTACAATACAATAATTATGTTTCTTTCTGGGGTTTCTGTTCTTTTCCATTGATCTATTTTTTTGTTTTGATGCCAGTACTATACTGTTTGATTACCACAGCTTTGTAAAATAACTTGAAGTCCCAAATTGTGATACTTCTTCCAGGTTTGTTCCTCCTTCAATTACTTTGGCTATTCAGGGTCTTTTGTAGTTCCATACAAATTTTAGGATAGTTTGTCTGTTCTATGAAAAATACTATTTGTATTTTGATAGAGATTGCATTAAATCTCCAGATTTCTTTGGACAGTATTGACATTTTATCAGTATTTGTTCTTCCAATCCATGAGCATGGAATGTCCTTCATTTCTTTATGTCATCTTTCATCACCATTTTATAGTTTTCAGAGCACAGGTCTTTTACATCTCTAGTTAAGTTTATTCCTAGGTATTTTATTATTCTTAGTGCAATTGTAAATGGAATGGTCTTCTTAAGCTCTCTGCTGCTTATTTGTGTATAAAAATGCATGATTTCTGTATATTGATTTTATATCCTGTGACTTTACTGAATTTATCAGTTCTAGCAGTTTTTTGGTGAAGTATTTAGGATTTTCTATATGTAGTATCATGTCATCTGCAAGTATTAAAGTTTTACTTCTTGTCAATCTAGCTGCCTTTTCTCTTTCCTGCATGATGGCTGTGGCTAGGATTTCTAGTACTATGTTGAATAAAGATGGTGAGGGTGGACATCCTTGTCTTTCACTGCCTTTAGGGGCAAGGCTGTTTTTCCCCATTGAGTATGATGCTTGCTATGGGTTTTTCATATCTGGCCTTGATTATGTTGAAGTATGTTCCTTCGAAACTTTGAGAGTTTTTATCTTGAATAGACATTATACTTTGTCATGTACTTTTTCTACATCTACTGAAATGAGCATATTGTTTTTATCCTCTTGTTGATGTGATCTATCACGTTGACTAATTCATGAATATTGAGCCACCCTTGCACCATGGGTATAAATCCCACTTGATCAGGGTTTTTTGTTTTTTCTTTTTTAATGTCTCGTCAAGTTTACTATTATTTTGTTGAGGATTTTTATATCTCTATTCATCAGATATTGGCCTTTTTGTGCTGTTATCTAGTTTTGGTACCATAGGTAAATTGAGGTTTTCCTTCCTACTTTTTAAATAGTTTGAGAATAGGTATTAGTTCGTCTTTAAATGTTTCGTAGAATTCACCTATAAAGCCATCTGGTCCTGAACTTTTGATTCCTGATTCAATTTCATTGCTGGCAATCAATCTGTTCTATTTCTTATTACCAATTTTGGTAGGTTATATGTTTCTAGGAATTAACCTATTTCTTCTAGGTTGTCCAACATGTTGGCATATAATTTTTAATAATCTCTTATAACTATTTCTGTGGTGTTATTTCTCCTCTCATTTGTGATTTGGGGGGGGGTCTGGCTAGAGATTTACCAATTTTGTTGATCTCTTCAAAGAACTAGCTCCTGGTATTTTTTTTTCTTTAAGTTTCTGTATCATTTATTTTGCTCTGATTATTATTTCCTTCCTTCTGCTAGTTTGGGATTTTGTTTGTTCTTTTTCTATCTCCTTTAAGTTAGGTTGTTTGAATTTTTTCCTGCTTCTTAAAGCAGGCCTTTATTGCTATAAACTTCCCTTAGAATTGTTTTTTTGCTGCACCCCAAATATATTTTGATTGACCCATTCATCATTCAGTGGCATGTTATTTAACCTCCATGTATTTATGTCCTTTCCAAATTTTTTTCTTGTGGTTGATTTCTAATTTCACTGAGTTACGGTTAGAAAAGATGCATGGTAGGATTTAGATCTTTGTGAATTTGTTGAGATTTGTTGAGAATGTTCCATGTGCATTAAGTGACTCTTTGATACAAAATTTGTGTTAACTGGTTCTAATTTTATATATAGGTTTATTTTGATACTCGAAGGCCAGCAAAACATTTAATATTATTTGATTTACTGGGGTTATGAATATAAATACATGAGAAGCATCAAAAATCTTAAGTACTTTACCCTTTGCTTATATAATAAGCCCTCGTTCTGTGTGAAATATTAGTAATGAATGAAGTCAACAGGGCACAGCACTGGAAAAGATCTGAAACATAACATTTTGGGAGAATCTGGTTTTTTAATAATGGTGCTGTAAGAGTTGAAGAAACAAATGTAGTTAAAAAAAGATAACACTGGTTTAATTATGTTTATTCACATATAGTTGCCATTAAAAGATTAACTCATTCATAAAAACATTTCTTCTACTGTAATATCCTTTGCCTCTTCTCTCTTCCAAGTAAATCCCTACCACATAGCAGAAATGTTAGAAGTTATAGTGCAAAGGGAGCAAATTAACTATTTTTTAAACCTTTATAAAATATGGCTGATGAACAATTTTACAGAGCAGGTTGCCTAATAATGTGTTACATATTAACAGATCTACAGTACCATTCTGGACAATCAGATTTGCTGTGTATAAAGATGGAGCTGGAATTTTTGTCAAGAAGGTATTTAAAACCTCTTAGAAGAGTTTTTATAAAGAACTGAAATCCCATACCATAAAGTGTTCTCTTCAGTTAATCATTTTAAATCAAGCCAGAAACTAGATCCAGCTCTAGGAAAACACTGATCATTTAAAACACTGATCACTGATCATTATTTATTTATTTATTTGGTATGCATCATGTAAACACTACTCTGAGTGTCTATGCAGATACTCTTAGAAAAGAAAAACAGATTCTTGTTCTGGATATACATCAAAACCTAGGTTACCTTTATACATTTAAAAATTTGACAAGAAGATGCTAAATGTTGGCAAAACTAATCACACTCAATTTGATTATACACCCTAGCTTTCACAGAATTTGAGCTCACAGGACTCAAGTTCTATTAGAATAGAGTCTCATTCATTAATGTGTACCCAGCATCAGATGCAGAACATGACACAAGGTGTTGTTCAATAAATATTTCAATGTTGAATATAACTTTTTAACAGCACATGAAAAAAAGATACAATTCTGAATAAATCTGTCTCATGATGCAGCAACAGGTGCTTTTTGTAAAACTTCTAGGATTACTTGTAAGTAGATCAAGAATTAGATAATTTCCTCTCAAACTAAAGGAACTCTGAAGAGGGAGGAAGCCATAACATTTTATCTTTCACAAAGCTAATCTGTGAAACATGGAATAGGAGCCAGGTGAAAACTACCATGATATTAAAAGTAAGGCAGTTCCATTAGTATATTTATTAATGAAATCCATTTTCTGACACTACTCCTAATACTAGATGAAATATTTTTAAAGATTTTACCAAACTACTAATATGTCTAATTAGCTCATCCTTTTAGTCTGATTCCATGTCAGAGTTTTAAATATGGAAGAAGTCCATTGAGATTCAAAAGCACTCAAAAAAAAAAAAAAAAAAGCTGTCTAGGACCTAAAATAGCTATTGGATAATACATTTGTAACAGTATCATGATTTTGTCCCGATATACTTTATTTCACCCAGCACTCAAAATTAACCTGAAAGTCAATTATTAAATGAAAACACCAATAATTTCAAAAATAATTGTTTGAACTTCTTAAATCAATAGACCCATAATAATATTGTACTCTGAAATTAGAAAATTCTAAGCACCTTTAAAAAATACATTTACCTACTTCAATTAGGTCAATGTCAGGATTTATCAAAATTCTCCATCAAAATTTTTTAAAAATCTTGATTTTTAGGTACTATAAAAAATATACACTAATCAAATGACATATGTTCAGTCTGACCAATTCTGCAGTTAGAAAGGGAAGGAAAAAAAACTTGTACAATGAAATTTCAAATCCTAAACATTTAATCCTTTATTTGAGCCTACCCCTCTCAAAAGATATCAGTACTCTTGGATACCAACTATAAGCAATATAGAAATTTCACTGGTATCAATTCTAATGTTTAGTCCATCCATTTTCTAACACAGTGAACAATCTTTTCTCTCTGAATCCAAAAGAATAATGCAAATCTCACTTTCTTGGTCACCTTTGAGGCCAAGGGTCACCAACCAGTCTCAAGAATAACTAAAATATGTAGCTTTATGAGTGGTAGTCTGTTTCTGCAGTGAAAGCATTTTCCCAGTAATCAAAATTTGTCATCTGAGGAAATCGTTCATTGTTCTAGAAGCACAGTTCGAAGCTCATCTTCTTTATTGATCATCATTGAAGCAATTGCTCCATCATTAAACTCAAAAGAAGTACCTCCATCCACAACCATGCAGGCATCCCAACAACGAGAACGAACACACACCCTGAGAGGAAAGAAATATCTCATTAAATATTAAGTTTTCTTAACCTTGAATTATGGTTTCATTGAAAACCCTTAATTTTTATTGAAACTGGCAGATCATTTGGCCTTGATTTTAGAAGTCAAGTTGTTCTTTAGTTTGAGAGAGTAACTATGTATATACGGATACATTACCAAAATCTAATATTCAGGATAGCTCCATTTACCCAGTTATGAAAGAACAACTTCAGACTTGATGGAACTCATAGGCTTTTTTCATAGGAAAAAATGTTGAGCTAATACTATTACAGGAAATAATACTGAACAAGAATATAACTGTTTTCATAGATAGTTTTTACTTAAATATAACACATAAAGAGGCACAAATTTGTAGTATACAGCTCAACAAACACATTTATTTAGTCATTCCTCACCCAAATCAGGACTCAAATGTTCCCCAGTTCCCCAGAAGCCTCCTCCTCACTGCCTGCTCCTTGCTACACACGCACTATTCTAATGTCAGTCACCATAGTAATAGCTCTGTTTGTTCTTAAACTTTATATAAATGAAAGAATACAATAGATCTGCTTGTGTTTAGCTTTCTTTTGCTTAATGCTATGCTTGTGAAACTTATTCATGATTATTACTGGCAGTACTGGTGTGTTCATTTCATTGCTGTACAAAAACACTTCCATTGTATGAAAATACCAAAACTTATGGCTCTCTACTATTCACCAACAGCTGAGTTTTTACTACTGGAAGTAGTACTGCTATTATATTTTTTAGCATCTTTTGTTGCAGACATTTATTGTATATACATTTCTATTGGATATACACCTGAGAGTGGAATTGCTGGGTCAATGTGTGTGCTATATTCAGCTTTAGTATGTAACTGCCAAACAACTCTCCAAACTATTCCTAACACTGTGTAAGATACAGTTACTCCCCCCTTACGGCAACTAGCATCTTAGTTCTTCTGTTGAGTGTGTATGGTATCAGAATAGGAAGTTTTAATTTGCATCTCCTACATGAATACTAAGTTCAAGGACATTTTTCATACAATTAACCATTTGGATACCTTCTTCTGAGAAATGCTTGTCCAAAACTTGGGCAATCTTTCTACTGAGCTACCTTTTTTTTATTGAGTTGTAGGAATTTTTACAATATTCTGGATGTAAGTCCATTGTTGGATATAAGTACTGCAAATATCTCACTCAGTGGCTTGCCTTTTTTCCCCCTTAATGTTGTCTTGATTAATAGGAGTTCTTAATTCTTATATAGTTCAATTTGTCAGTCTTTGTTGATAAGTGCTTTTTATGACATGTTTAAAAAATACTGTCCAGAGCACCTGGGTGGCTCAGAGGGTTAAGCCTCTGCCTTCAGCTCAGGTCATGATCTCAGGGTCCTGGGATCGAGTCCCACATCGGGCTCTCTGCTCGGCAGAGAGTCTGCTTCCCCCTCTTTCTCTGCCTTCCTCTCTGCCTATTTGTGATCTCTCTATCGAATAAATAAAATCTTTAAAAAAAAATACTGCCCAACTGCCAAAGTCATAGTTTATTCTGTTTATATGAGCAAAAATTTAAATGTCTTTGTAGTATCACTTAAACTGAGTACAAATTTACTGAGTAATCAAAATTAACTCTCAAGGAAGTAAAATGAGTTTCCTTGAGTGTTTTTCCTAGAAAAAAATCAACAGCATTTTTTTAAAAAGAGAATATGTACTCTATATAAGCAACAATTCAAAATTAAACCATTCTTTATCTGCCATGAGACAAATGACAGTTCTCAATTTTTTTGTTCAGAAAACTGGACAACCTTTACAAAATAAAATATATTTTTTTATATCTACCCTTCAAAAAAAATCTGATAGAGGTGGAATGGAGGGGGTCACTTTTAGGGAAAAGGAGTCCTACTCTAAAAGTTTACTGCTACACAACTGAGGTTTTATATGAATGTTTATCCTGCTTTTATCCCATAGCATATGAAAAAAAAAAGTTGCCTTCAGTTTTTTCTTAAAGTGATAACTTGATCTTGTGTGTCTTAATATATTAAAACAACAAATCCACATCACCCAATTAGATATTTATGCTCCTTCTATTCACTTATAGTTTCTCTAAAATTGTACAGTATGTTAGAAAGGAAAATACCATTCTCACCCCGGGACAGTATGACACCTCATTAGTTCCAAGAGTTCTATACTTTTCCTACCAGATTAAGTTTGAATGAGTAAATTTCATCAAACTGAATATTTTAAAACCAAGAGTCCTTTATAATTACAAGAAATGAAAGCACAGTCACAAGTCAGCCTTCGGAAGCTTACTTTGAGGTGAAGCAACGCTGACGACTGCTGGAGAAAACTCTGTTTGCTATTGGTTCTCGAATACTGAAAAGTATTTTTGGTTCTTCTGGACTGTAGAGCAGTGATTCATTATATTCATTTGTTACTAGAAAGGAAAAAAGTTGAGCGCATTCAATGAACGATGGTCACTTCTGAGAAGTGCAAAATGAAAAATGAATGCTGTCCTCTGCCAACTTAAAAGCAACTCTGCTCCAAAGGTCTGTTTGGCAGCCAGTTTCTTGTAACTCACAATACATTCCATTAAAAACAACAACAGCAACAACAACAAAAAACCCATCTTATAAATGAGGATTAGGTTCCAAGATTAGACCATCAAAGCCTGTATCAACCACAATATGGCAGAAATAGACATACTGGGGGCAGGCTACAAAACCAGTAATTAAACTGAAGTAAGGAGCTAGCTTGAGGCACTCCAACAGTCCCTTGTCAAGTTCCCTTCCAAAATACCGTGTCAAAGTGTTCTTAAGCTAATTGTTTTGATATAAAATGCAGTCTTAAACAATGACAGGCAATATGCTTTCTCTAATAAAATTATTCAAGGTATTTTTAGAAATCTTTGAGACCTGATTTTCATAACCAAGGGGCATGTGAAAGTTGATAGGCAAAGCACAAACTGGTTAAAAACTGTACAAAGAAATCAGGCTTGTAAGAATGTTTAGTTGAACACCATATTAAAACAAATCATAAGGCTGTCAGATAAACTAGCTTATTTACCAAAATTTCACTTATATTATTTGGCTCTTTGAAAAAAATCTGTCAAAAATAAAAATTTGCTCCTCTGGACACACACACACACGCACACACAATGTCCTAATTCTGGGGTGCCTAGCTGGCTCCAGTCACTAGAGCATGTGATTCCTATCTCAGGGTCGTGAGTTCAAGCCCCCTGCTGGGCAGACAGAGGAAAAAAAAAAAAGGTGCTATCTCTGAAAGAAGTTAGTTCCAGAAATGTAACAGTGACCACACCACTTGCTTTCACTATTACTCCTAAGAACAGTCAAATTTTCAAAGGAGTAACATTTATTCAATAAAGCAGAAAAAAAAAATCACTGTATTTTACATATATCCTTAAATTTACATGCCTGATGTAAGTTTCAGCTGTTTTATATAATTAGGTTTTAAGTTAAATTATATAATGAATCAATTTTCCTTTCTGTGACAGACTTAATTTAATCTTTTTAGTCTGCAATTGGGAGAAAGTCCATTTTAGAGAGCTGAAAAGAACTTCAGAGATTTAGTCCTATTTCAAACTATTAAAGACCAAGCATCTTCCCCCAACAAATAAAGTCTTACCTGGAAATCCAAAATATACACATAAATGAGCTGTTAAATATGTAAGTAGATGTACTCTGAAAAAGTTTGAGACTTAAAAAAATAAATTTATCTTGAAATCTTAGGATCAAAAAGAAAAAAAAAAAAAAAAAAAAAAAAAAAAAAAAAAAAAAAAAAAAAAAAAGAAATCTTAGGATCCTCTTCAATTAGAGACAAGAGGGAAAGCTTTAGTGGAAAGTCTGTACAAAAATGTTCCTGATAGATGAGACGGGACTTTAGTGAGTTAATTTCATATGCAAATCAAAGGAATGTGTTAATTTAAGAATTTAAATATATAGAAAAAACATTTTAAGAATAAAGTTGAAGAATCCCTATGCATTCATTACCAATCTACTTCCACGTCCTTATCTTAACAGTCCAGGAAGTGGAAGAATGTAATCAGTCTTGCTCATATTTTCAGTGCGTGACTTGTCTGGGATTGGAGCTCGGGTCTTCAAACTCCCTGATCAGTAGTATTTTTCCCCAGCAGGGCTAGTTCTCTCAAGGGACCCTGAAGCAACTGGCAGGAGTAGGTAGTCAAAAGTTAAGGCGAACATTTTAGTGAATGTGAAGATAAGCATTCACAGCTGAGGGAATTCTATTTCATTCAGAGGATATTAATGGCATACTGAGTTTAGGTAGGCATTTCCAATTTGCCGGATCTATATTTTTCTATATTTTCCTATCCCTCAGGACATGTTTGGAGTTAACACTGTTTTGACATAAAGGTTGTATTTCATAGTTCACAAAAATATAAGAAGCCCAGTTCTAAACTTTTTATTGCTTAAATATATATAAAGGGATATTATATCAAGAGCCTGTTTGAGTCAAAAAAGTACTATGCTTTGCTAATCAGACAAGTAAACTTCACAATAGACCCTCAAGATCGATGCAGAACTTAAACAAAATGGTTAGTAATTATGATCATTGGTCACTGACCTTTTTCTACCAATTCTCTGTTCAATGGAAGACTTAAATTTCCTTGTCGTTTTGCTGTTGGAAAAAGGAAAGGGGGAAATACCCTGATTAAATATTTTTTGTCACATAATAGCTAACATATAATAATATATATGCATTATATAGCATATTATAATTGTAACATAATGGCTATTTTGGTACTCACCAATATTTAAAACATCTTCCACAGCCTGAGTTGCAACCCTGTTAATATTGAATGACCTAGAAGCAAACATCACATAAGTTTTTTGTTTTAATGCTAAAAACATACTAAAAATGAAAAAGGAATAATCTACTTGATATATAAAAAACTCAGATTTATCAAGAAAAAAAACACCAAAAGACAATAGTCACTTCACCCAGTTTTAAAAAGTGGGCAAAGTACATAGACAAACGGTTTACAGGCCCAAATGAAAAAGTGTTCAATTTACTCCCACTTAAAGAAATACAAATTAAAGACTAATATACTGACACGGCTATCAGAAAAACATTCTCATACACTGATGGGTTTATGGAAGTTGCAGTTAGAGGGCAATTCTGCACAATTAAAATTTTAAATGAACATATTCTTCAATCTACTAATTTATCCTAATATACCTGCATCTGTAATACACAAAGGCATGTACAAGGTTATTTATGGAAGCACTGTTTACAATAGCAAAACAACTCATATCCATATGAAGGAGGTTAAATAATGTTATTATGTAGATATTAAAATGAATAAAATAGAACCGTATGTGCTGATAGATAGTGGATATGTTAAGTTAGAAGAAGACATTATGTAGTATATATAAACAGGTAAGTAATATATACAACATACACACACACACATACACACAGATATATGGGGTGGTTGTGTCTGGTGATTAGTATTAGAGATATGAAACAGAAGACTAGTTTTTCATTTGATACCCTTTCATACTAGTTAACATTTTTTTTTTTTTTTTAGATTTTATTTATTGACAGAGAGATCACAAGTAGGCAGAGAGGCAGGCAGAGAGAGAGGAGGAAGCAGGCTGCCTGCCAAGCAGGGAGCCCGATGCGGGCCTCGATCCCAGGACCCTGAGATCATGACCTGAGCGGAAGGCAGAGGCTTTAACCCACTGAGCCACCTAGGCGTACTATTTAACATTTTTAATGTGTAAATATCTCTTTAAATTATAAAACAGAAAAGATGAGAAATAGTTACTACCATGTGAGGCCTTGCTTAACCACTTAAGAACACATATTAACACAAACACAAATCACTTTTTTTAAAGATTTATTTATTTGACAGTGAGAGGGAGAGAAAGAGAGCACAAGCAGGGGAGCAGCAGACAGAGGGAGCAGGAGAGCCTGATGTGGGGCTCGATCCCAGGACCCTGGGATCATAACTTGAGCAGAAGATAGACACTTAAGAGACTGAGCCACCCAGGTGCCCCCATGAATCACTTTTAAAAGTAGCTCTATCCTTGGGCCTACAAATGGTTATGGAAGGCTTTTTTTTTAATTCTTTCCAGTGATTGAGAATTCTGCTGCCTCACAACTCTTCTCACGTAGCCTCAGTAGATAATTCCATAACTCACACACTCTCAATGTAATTCAGTGATTCTCAACCTTTTTGGAGGAGGGGGGGTAATAGTTACTCTTGCATACCCTTCTAACCCTATACTCTTCACATTTTGAGAAATGTGATTAACATTTTGGACATTCTCTTAATAATGCAGATACACAAATTTTTATATTAAAAATTTGGGGTCACTCACAGACCGTATGCCTATGCTAAAAAAAATCTCAAATCTAGCCATTGCCTGTTCTATGTTTCACCATTATCTACTCTCAAATTTCATATTGCAGCCACACCAAGCCCATTCTTGCCTCTGTACCTTTGCTCATACTTACTATGTGGCATGAAGCAAAATATTTTTAAGTGTCCTGACTCATTGTTTAGTATGAGGTTTGCAATACCTATCTCATTAGACTTACTGCCACACACTACAAGGCCAGGCATCTGTGGCACCACCAGCTCACGGCAAGAACTCAACACTAAATGAAAATACTGAATGAGGGGCACCTGGGTGGCTCAGGTGGTTGAGTGACTGCCTTCAGCTCAGGGCATGGTCCCGGAGACCCGGGATCGAGTCCCACATCGGACTCCCTGCTCGGCCGGAAGCCTGCTTCTCCCTCTCTCACTCCCCCTGTTTGTGTTCCCCCTCTGGCTATGTTTCTCTCTGTCAAATAAATAAAATCTTTAAGAAAGAAAGAAAGAAAATACTGAATGAAAGAGATGTGCATGAATTATATTCTAATTTTTCTGAATATTCACATTACTGGAAGATACTGTTTTAGAACTCTAAATTAAAAAGTCACATAAAATGAGCTATGTTTATTAGGGTTCCATTGAATTAAAATATTGAAGTTAAGACTTAAAAGAACAGAAAGTCTCCTACAACTTGATCTAATAGTCCTAGAAGTAGGACTTATTCAGGATACCACAAGAAAACCCAAACTAAATCCTCTGAATTGGGGTTAAATTACGAGGAATATCCTATGGTTGCAACCTGGATCTCAGCCAGTTCACTCTCCCTTTAGGAGTGGTTTATATTCTACATCAGAGACAAACTATATGCCTAAGGAGGTATTAGCTAGCACAATAATGACTTTTTTCTTAGGTCTACAACCTTCACCATTCTAAACGTTCCCATTTGAAATCACACATAACTTCCACTAAAGAGAGTCCAATTGAAAGACAAATTGAATCTCATATCTTCTTAAGCTAGTAAATCTTCCTTTCTTAAGAACATTTATCCTTAAATTAGCTATGACAGAATGTATGGAGGAGGGAGATTGCAACAGTCCTACAAACTAACAGAAATCTATGTGATTGAACTCTGTAGTACTTCTCCCAGTGAATGTAGCTAATTCCACACTAGGAAAAGGACAGAGATGACAGTGAGACAATTCAGAGACAAACTGCTATGCAACATAACCCTTATCTCCTCTGTCCTGTGGAGAAATTTTTAGAAATGCAAAATGGGATAGCTAATCTCCAGACTCTTGGCGTGTGTGTGCGTGCACGTGTGGTGTGTGGGTGTGTGTGTGTGCACACGCATAGTCAGGCTATCTTCTCCATCATTTCTTGTCCTAAAGCCATGTGACTTGAGTTCTAGCTACAGGAATGAGAGTGGAAGTCATGTACAACACATCTAAGCCTGTGTCCCACAAGCCTCCCATAGGTGATGCTGCATGCTTTTCCTCCTTCCCTGGCTTGTACATAAGTAGAGGGGACTTTAGGAGTTTTGTTCAAAAGATGGTTGAGCCACATGAGGAAGGAGCCTGGATCCCTGACTCACCACTTAGAGATCCACCTCCCAATTGAGGACCCACCTGGACTTTACAAAAACAAGAAATAAACTTCTATTTTGTTAAGTTACGGAGATTGGGGATTTATCAGTTACAATAACTACCTTATCCGAAGTTATACATTTCCATGTTTCATATTCAAAGCAAGGATGGAAAGGTCACATAAGAAACTTCTATCTCTCTGTGTCAAGAATTAGAAGAGTAAAAAGGCTATTCTATTCCTTTCTTTCCAGTGATTCCTGAGGCCTACAGTTTAGAGTTAAGTCCGGAACTTACATCCTATCTTCACTATTTACAGCCACATGGTTTTGGGAAACTCCTAAGACTTTTTAGTAATACTATTAATAAAAATAAAATCACTTTTTGAAAATGTAAATAATGTATGTAAGCTCAAGACAAAGCTTTAGAAATGGTAGTTTGATAAATGTATACCTTTCCCTCAGCCCTCCTGGCCCCCAGGCTTCTCTTCTCTTCCCCCATTTTTTGAAGAGAACAGGACAACAGATGAATGGGAAATGCAGTCCCAGAAAAAGAACAATCAGTAATGGGAGGGAGTAAGGCAGACATTAGAAGCAAGCTAGCTAGAGAGGGCTGAAGAGAGAAGAGGCTGAGTGACCAAGGTGGCAAGGACAGGATACAGTGAGGGACAGAGAGTTCTAGACCACAACACTGGAGACAACAGGAGACTTTAATAAACAAAACAGAAAAGACGGAATTCCTAATCTAAGCCATACTTACTCGTGTCTAACATCAACACAGGACTCAACTATAAGATATGTGGCAGTGGAGGGCAGGACTACTTTACAAGCCTAATGGCTCTTATTCTTTACGGTCTTCTTACTACTAAAAGGTTGAAAACTAAAACTATGAAAAATCACACAGACATAGACACACACACCCCAATGCAAAAGTCAAAGCCAGTTCCCTGCCTTTAGCATAACCATTTTTTCACTAAGATTAGCAAGTTTACCTTGGTAATTCTTCAACCTAGTGACACATCTTTGAACTGTATGAATTCTAAACACAGCTCCCCTTCTGCATTTAAAGATGGCAGTCAAAAAGGACTGGGTTTTGTAGTCAAGCACACCTGTGCTTGTATCCAGTTTCTGACACTAGCTGTGACCTCCCCCTAATTATTTACCCTTGCCAAGCCTCAATTTCTACCCTTTTAAAACAGGGACACAACTACTTTCTTGCAGGATTTCTCTAGGAGTATTGTCAATGTATAAAAAGCACCTAGCACCGTATAGTCAGAGTAGCAAGGGCTAAATAACTGACAGCTTGTATAATAAGGCATAAGACAAAACCTACAGAATCAGAAGATAAAGTAATCTTATTTTATCTGTTCCATTTCCCCTCACTTTGCAGAAAAGGAAACTTTTACAAGATCAAAAAGCTAGTTAGTGGTTTAGCCAGGGCTCTACCTACCAGGCTAGTACTCTTTTCAATTATACCACTTTGCCCACTTTGGGGAGGGGGGTGGATCAGAATACTGGGAGAGGAGAAGAAGAAGTATCTAGGAAACTATTTCTGATTCTCAGTACAGTTTTCAACAAGTAAAATCACAGTGAGCAGAAAAGATGTTATGATAAATTAAAGCAATTAACTATAATGTTTTCATTCTATGAGAGGGGTATACAATAATTTTATAATATATTAGATTATTAAATTTATTTTTTCAAGCAATTATTGTTTAAAAGTCATTTTAGAAATATAGTTCTCACTGGCCCTCAGGAAAATGACATCTTATCCAATCTTTAAATAACACTTCTCATTTTTCTCCAAAGGTTCATTTATTTGACAAAGATGAGGGTTTAAAAAAAAAAGTGAAGATATGAAGTACTTATGAATGAATGTGATGTCTAAAAATTAATTCCAAATAATATAAGACAAAAGGAGACAGCAGGGGAACAGAGGAAAAGATTGGGCATGTGTTGTTAGTATTAAAACTGGCTATTGGGTACATGGATATTGATTATACTATTTTGTCTACTCATATATAAATTTTTCCACAATAAAAAGTTTTAAAAAGTAATACTGAAAAAGTATTACTCCATTTTAAACTATCCAAACTTAAAATCACATTTTAATAAGTACTGTTTTCCGGTGTATTTGTGAGCATGTGGTCATTTTTTTAAAAATTGAGTGAATATGTTGAATATGTGTTAGTACTATGCTATACATACAAAAAATTAAGGGAGGAAAAAAACCCCACACATTAACACAAAACCACAAGTCATCATCCCAAATGCCTCCAGTGTTTGAACCACCCGGTGTCGGCTAGTTAGAAAACTAAAAATGTGGTAAATACCGTAACGGTGCTGGGAGGAAAAAGTGCAGTGCGAGGGATGCACCAAAAGAGGGTTCATTATGCTGATGAACTAGATCCTAGTAAAGATTTCCTACACAGAATTACATTTGAAGACTGGATTTTTCAGCCAGGAGATGGAAAGTGGAGAACGTTCAGGCATTCAATGCAGGAAGAAGGTGCACTGAGCAAAAACAAAAAGCCCAGAGTGAACATGTTGTGCTGAGCATTGCAAGTAGCCTGCAGTGTCCCCAGTGTGCTGGTGGGTGAGCAGGGCAGCAATAGGCTGGGAAGGTTCCTTAGGTCATATTTAAAAGGTCTGACATAGACTGAGTAATCTAAACATAGTCAGAAGTAAATGACACTTCTACAGCACAGAAGGGATATAGCCACATTTATCTACATTTTAGAAAAACTACTCTGTTGGCAGTATGGATGACAGCCTGAAAAATAAATAGTAAGGCACAAAAAATATTCACTAAAAGGACGGGAGGCCTGGACCAAAGAAATAGCAGGAGAAATTGAAAAAGAGGGGCAAGGACTTCAGAAGTGGGACTGGCAGGATTCAGAGACATGTAAAGGGGAGACAGGGAGACTCAAAATTAAGAGCAAGGATGGGGGAGTAATGCTTTTCCTCTGAGCATGAACTCAGTGTAACAGTGATCCTATTAAGGAATACAAGGATCACAGGAATAAAAACCTGAAGATAATAAATTTGGTTTTGAATGGGCTGAAATTGAAGATCTATTACTCTCTCTAGTAGGTGATTTTAGAATAGAAGTTTGTGCTCAGGAGACAAGAGAGTTACAGGGGCGCCTGGGTGGCTCAGTTGGTTAAGCAACTCCTTTCGGCTCAGGTCATGGTCCCGGAGACCGGGGATCGAGTCCCACATTGGGCTGCCTGCTCGGTAGGAAGCCTGCTTCTCCCTCTCTCACTCCCCCCACTTGTGTTCCCTCTCTAGCTGTGTTTCTCTCTGTCAAATAAATAAAATCTTTAAAAACAAAAAACAAAAAAAAAAACAAGAGAGCTACAGATATAAGTCTGGGAGGCATCTGCATGTATATAACTAAGAAGCCCAAGTTATCTCCAGTTAGGCCTTTGCTGCACAAACCTCCAGGACTTTTGCTGTTGTTACTGTACTTGTTTTCATTATTATTTAAAATATTTTTCATTTAAAAAAATTACAGTTCCCCCAAAACACTTCTCATTTTTTCTCTTTACAAACCTAGTGCAATAGGCTAAATAACAACCAAATCCAGGCGACAGCTCTCATCTAAGAAGTCAAGGCAGGACTTCTGGACCCACCTGATGAGTAAAAGCAGAAAGTGAACCAACTAACATGACACCACCAGGCCACCTCTTGTATATCAGAGGCTTTAGATACACCGATGTGCAGCCTCAAATAAATTACATTACTTAAAATACTTCACAAAAGTCAGTAAGCAACATGCTAAGTACTCACCAGGCCTTTGATCCTGTTCCAGTACACAAATTGAGCCCTGAACTCTTCTGTTTTTCCCATGGACCGTCATCAACTGAAATCTCATAGTAGGAAGCCCTATGAATTGAGAATATAAAACTGGATTTGCTGAACTTATGGCTCACAGTAAATAAGACAAACATCATTTCTTCAGAACTAATGAAATCTAAATAGGCCAGCTTGACTTAGGCATACCTGATTTAGTAGGCACGCACACAATGATGCTAATACCAATACTGATTAAATGAAAATGTAAAAAAAAAAAAACCCTGCATATCTTTGTCCCTCTGTGATCCATATGCTCCTTTCTATCAATATTTTAACATTTCAAACAAGAGCTCCTGATAAATTTTTACCTACCATAGCTTCTATGGTTTTTATAGAACCTAACACATACAGAGCCTTATTTCAAAATTCAAGAAGAAATAACCATTTTTAGGTGAGTTTCACTCTTGGGAGCTAGTGCAATCCTTGACTGTTCCAAGTCTGTATCTAACCCTTCAAGCTCACAAAAGTTTCTGCTCAACTTGTGTTTAAGTCACATACTAATGTGCCTTTTGAATTGATAGTAAGCTAAGAGAGATAAAGTTCTGAAGAAAATTCTCAACCAGTACTACATCAGTGGACAAAACTAGGATTAAAATTAGAATCGTAATTTCTTTAAAGATTTCTATTTCTTAGAGTATTTCATAAATATGAAATCAAATGGGTTTTCAGATACCAGCAAAAATGACATTATACTTTAACTTGAACATACAAATTTGCAATCATTCAAAAAAAAAAAACCTCTTGAAACATGTAAAAAGCCTATTTTGTAAAACTTTATCTTAAAATAATGGTGTCATTGATCAACACTGGGTTATTTTTGTCCAGCAAATAAAAAAGTTAAACTTTTTATATAGCTTTTCCAATAATGACAAATATGAGACACGCTTGCAAACACTAACACTCAATGGATAATTTATCTGTTATTTTAACCCTAATTCTCCTGCCAAACTCAATCTGTAAAGGTTTTACATGGCACAACTCCTTTTCCTGTTTTCTCTGAAGTCACCATTCTTCATAAAAGAGAGCAGGACTTACATTCACATTTAATCTATTTCATAGCTTTGTTATGTCTTCCTAGAAAATTAGGAATTTTAGGCATATTAGGAGCCTATTTCATTCAGACAAGCTAGTCAACTCTATAGGAATGGCTGCTACTATGCCAGAATCACATAGAAACAAATGAGATTAGCGGTAAGTGGGGACAGAAGAGAAACAAGTGGAGAAGAAGAATAGTACAGTCAAGTGAGGGGTGTTGAGCCCAAAACGATGAGCAAATTTAGTGTCATTCTCACATGCAGGGTTATCAAGATTAGTGAACTCAGAATTTTTGTTTCAGGGAAATTATTTTTTTAAGGCAGCAATAAAACTCACAGTCCCTTTAGAGAGGGTATACTTCTTCTTAAATTGTCCACTGCTACAGCCCAAGAATAAGACATTCTAGGTTAGAATAGAAAAGAAAAAAAAATTGGGCCTTTGAAATGTTCTTAAATCTAAGAACATTGTAAATGAGGCAGGAATAATATTGCTGCACTTCATATTTTCTAAGCAAAGCCCTTAAGTTTTCAAGGCATAGTGAAGCCTCAATAAAGGATCTCAGAAATACTGGGTATACATGACAGTTCTGATGCCAGCTAATGATAGGATCATGGGCCAGTTATGTGAACTCTCCAAATCTCAGCTTTTTCACTTTTACATACACTACCTTTCTCACAGGGTTGCTATGAACATGTAATGTGGTAATATACATAAAGCCTGACACAAAGCAGGTATCCAGTAAGTGTTCATTTCCTTTCTGTCTAAGGTTCCAACTCATAAATTCCTTAAAAATAAGTTCTAATACCTCCTATAGTGAAAACTTTCTCAATAGCATCATAAGTGAACCCACTGCTGTCCTTATCTTAGTAAGGATACAAGGTGAGGCTCAACACAAAAAGCAGCAGCATCAGACATTATTTAGGAGATAAATCAACCAAATCACTGCTGCCACAGAAAAAAACATACAATCGTGAATCTAGTGGACTTCACTGAATTGCCAGAGTCTGTCAGTTGATCCCAGTTTTCCTCCTCTTATAAGTTATTTGATTTTTGGTAAGTACAAATTACAAAGCAACACTAGTAGAAGCTCTCAGAAGTTATGACCTTTAAAATACACAAACACTAACATAAGCCATTAAATGGCTTCTCTAGAATCAGCATAAAATCACAGAACATTCTGGCCATTGTCATTTTATCATTTTTATTCAAGTTTCATTAACATATAATGTTATATTAGTATCAGGTACACAATATAGTAACTCAACAACTGTATACATCCCTTAGGGCTTATCAAGGTAAGTATACTCTTAATCCAACCCCTGCCCCCTCTGGCTACCACCAATTTGTTCTCTGTATTTAAGTCTGCTTTTTTCTCTTTTTTCTATTTGTTTTGTTTCTTAAAATCCACAAATGAGTGAAATCACATGGTAACTGTCTTTGACTTATTTCACTCAGTATAATACCCTCTAGGTCTATCCATGCTGTTGCAAATGGCAAGATTTCATTTGTCATTTAATGTAGACATTCTCCAATTTCATTTAAAGTTGTTGCTCTCTGCCTTATGTTTTTAGTAATCATGATTAGATTATATCACTAATTAGAATTACATTTCCTGCTTCCTCTGTCACAAAGTATCCATTATTCATTTCCATATTGCTTCAAACTTGATATGGAGCACAAGAAAACATTTAATGTTCTTTAAAGAATATAGTTTTGATTCCTTCAAAGAATTTTACTTTTACTTTTTAAAATTATGCATTTTATCACCCTCCAAAAAAATAAGATGCTACTACAACCTTTATCTATCTTTATATCCCTAATGACTTGCATATAGCATGTAGCAGATACAATATATTTTAATAAATTTAAAATTACATTAATCAAAATAAATAAAACTGAAAAAGAATTAACCGTTCCACTGAATTAGGCTTTGTTCTTTTCAGTACTGAGTTAGTCACTGGCTAAAACATAGATATCTTTTTTAATTAAGACATTTTTCTCATCATAATTAAACTTATGAAAAGACAGGTCAACAAATGGAATTTCAGAATATATGGAACTCTCAATAAACTAGGGAATCAACCACATGACCTTTAAAGGGTCACATGGTTCTGACAGCAGCAAAGTGGGACAGAGACTCAGCTCTAATTTTCCACCCCTAATTTACTTACATCTACAAAAATGAGAAGGCAAGTTCTAAATGACAACCAAGAGTTTAATTAACTTTACATTATGGCAGTCATTTTATAACTGATAACTAATATCACACAAAAGTTTTGAAAAAAAAATTCTGCTGACCATTTAAGGCAAATTTGAATATAAGATTATATTCAAAAACCACAAAACAGATATCATCAGTAACAAAATCATACTATACTTTCATACTCCTAATGAAGAACTTTATTAACCATAGGTTTTGCTAATAATGGTTACAAATCTTAAACTGTCAATACACTTGGCTTATGATGTTGCATAAAGGAACAATTACCACCAAGTAGCATTCCTGCCTAAAGTGTTTAGTCTGAATCTTATCATGCAGAGGATAAAAAAAAAAAAAAAGTCATACAATTCTAAAACAAGGGATATTTTGCAAACCAACTGGCTCAGACTATTCAAAAATATTAATAACAGGGGTGATAAAACAGGCATAGGACTGAAAAACTATTCTTAATTCTAAAGGGCCATGATGGCCAAATGAAGTGCATAATCCTTAACAAGATCCTGGATAAAAATAAGCAAAGGAATCAGCCTTAAGGGATATTATTAAGATAATTAGTTGGGAAGTTTTAATATGGACTGTCTATAAAAGTTTTATAACAACTGCAAATGTATGCCTAATATATTATTCTCTTAAACACTTATAAAGCAACTATATTATAGATTAAAGACTCTACAGCAATGGAACCTGAATAACTTTGTTTAACCTAGGGTTTCACAAACTTTTTTGCTCATAGAACCTTCTTTTCTCTTAACATGTATTATAAATATGTGAAAAAATTTTGGAAAATTTCATTAAATAATTCATTTCCATCACGTATACCATTAATTATTCACAATTCTTAGGTTGTAGAAATCAAATAAATATCTAAAAAATACTAAAACATAAAATTCCAAACGCAAGAAGACAGGTTTAAAATTAAAAGTACCTGGATGATAGACTCTCCCCAATGAAGACTTCATTTAGTGCCCTCACTGGCAAAAGCTGGGGTCCTGAAGCCTCAGGTCCTATAGTAATGAAAAGAAAAATAATTTGTTAAAATTTTAGAAATGTTAAGATTTGAAACTTTGTAACACATTAAAATATTCAGAGGTGCCTAGGTGGCTCCGTCGTTAAGCGACTGCCTTCAACTCAGGTCATGATCCCAGGGTCCTGGGATTGAGCCCCACATTAGGCTTCCTGCCGAGCAGGGAGCCCGATGTGGGACTCAATCCCGGGTCTCCGGGATCATGACCTGAGCCGAAGGCAGTCACCCAACCAACTGAGCCACCCAGGTGCCCCAATAAATAAAATCTTTTTAAAAAAATTAAAATATTCACTTTTGTCTCAACAGAATCCATACTTTAATATGATTAGCACAGAAGTTAAAATTTCGAGTGTTCATTACTAACCTCAAAATCACCTAACATACCTCCAAAGAAGCCTCTCTCTCCAAAATAAACCTTAATTCTTCTTGAAACAAGTTTTCGAGAGTAATGAAATATATATATCCATCTCACAAGATTCTTGTCACGCTTAATTTTCCTCTGAAAGCTCCAGATGTGGAAAAAATCAAGTACTTCCACAGGAGCCACTTTGGATTTAAGCAGCAAATTACACACATGGCTCATACTGGAAACCAAATAGGTTATATATTAGAGATCAGACTTTTTTTTTCCCTCAAATAGAAAGCCTCAAGAGCGTTTTCAACAATAGTAGCACTGGAGGAACACTGCCACATCTAGTTACTAGTTTGTGATGAAAATTTTAAAAATAATAATAAGCCAAACCTATCTTCCCTTAAAAGTATACAGGTAATAAAAATGTATTCCTCACTAACTTGGACACAAATACAGTCCAGTATTTGTTTTAAGCTGAAAAGTTAAAAAAAAAAAAAAAACTAAACTAAAATGTGTTTTTCTCTATAATCTTTTGTTCTAAATTAGAAATCTAAATTGGGGATCAAACATGGTGGCGTATTTATTAATATCAAACCAACTCCTCTATTCCAAAATTCCAAATGGTACCTTCCTAAGATATGCTTCCTACCACCTTAAGGAGAGTTGAAATAGAAAAAAATGTGATATACCTTGAAATCTTCTTAAATTTTTTCTCACAAAATAAAGCTATCAAAAAACAAAAATGCACTCACAAAAAGCCCTAAAGTAGTCTAGACAACATAAATATCATATAATTGTTACTAATTTGTTAATAACAAAAATATTATAATAAGCATAGTAATTTCCAGTGTTACTATTGAGAAATCAGAAACTATTAATTCCAGATTCTTCATATATAAAAAATAATGGCCACAATCACCACCACTACCACTTCCTCTCTGGAAGTTACAGCTTTTTTTTTATTCCTAGTATTATGACATACCTTGTTATGAAATCTTTTACCATGAGTTATGCTAAGTATTTGTAAGTCCTTTCAATTCAGAGAATGGTGCCCAAGTTTTGAGAAATTTCTTTGTATTAGTTTTTTGAACATCTTCTTTTCTTTTTCTAGAAATACCATTAATTAGAGGTGAACATCCTGAATGTTACAACTATGTGATTTTGTTTGTTACTTAGTTAAATAACTTAGTTAATACATTAGTTAATAACTATGTGAAATTAAAAAAAATATATATATATATAAACAGTTTGTAAAACTAAGTAACAGTAAATTTGAGACAGGAATCTGAGCAATGAATCTGAATACCAATCTATAGATTTCTTATAAAGCCGTTGAATTTCAAAGCCCAATCTTGAATATCTCCGGTAATAGCAATAACTTCTTTTGGCTAGGTATAAAGTAAGATTTCCAACTAAAAATTTAAAATCTTTAAAACATGACATGAACACACAGTTTAAGAATAGCCCAACCTATAGTGCTATAAATCACTATGAAAAACTCTGAAAATAATGAGACAAGACAGAGACAAAGCAGTTATGGAAAAGTAGATTTTCCTGATTAAGTTTAGCCAAGAAATGAAATACAGAAGGAAAAAAACATATTTTTATACAGTCCACAGATATTTAGTATATCTCTTGGGGTCTTCCTGTATCACGAAAGTCTTAAAATACTAGAAAAAGTAGGAAAATATGGCTAAATTACAATCTAAAAAACTGAGAATCCACCTGAACACTTAAAAAAAAAAAAAAGCTGCGAATCACCTTATACTGATATTCTCTTAGCAGCTTACAGAGATGTCTATGTCTGAAACACAAATGTTAAGGCTGCAATGCAAAATTTCCCAACAAAAAGGTTTTAATCATCTTGCAACACTGAAAAAAATAAAATTAAAAAAGTTTTTAGTCAACAACTATAACTATAGTAGATATGTTTAAATATGACTATATGAATGTATAATTATTAAGAAATGTAAAGATTAGGTCACTTATTTTTACTGCTTTTTTGACATTTCAAAGATTAAAGCCAAGAATCTTTCTTTAAATATCAACTATTCTCTTAGACATTTTATAATTCTTTCATGATCAATAAGTTTTCAAACCCATCCTAGAAAACACTTTTTCTGGAAATAGGCTTACTTATTTCTGTATCTAGTCATATTACATTTTTACACCTGAAGTAGTTCACTGTATTTTCTTAAATGTGGTCAGTAGCACTAAAATCCCCAAATAAGTTAATTGTAAATTATTACTTCTAGAAATTAGAAGTCAAAGAAATAAGAAGTTAAATATTGCCAAAACACATCTCATTCCCAATTTACCTACTTTCATCATGGACTCTTTCAATGTTGAAAGCTCTACTATGTTGATTCAAACTTAGCTGCTGTTCGTGAAGGTCCACAGGAACAGGGTTTATGCCAGTTCCTTCTAGGTACAACCTGATTCGCTGCCTCCATAACCACCTTAGAAGAGTGAAGGAAAAGCAAATAGGTTAAGATAAAGTAAACTTAGGAAATGAGGCATTATAATTTCACCAAATTAAAAAATTCATATTAAAAACCTATTACTCCACAAACAAATTATACCAAAAACACCTAAAACCTACAGGTTCTTCCTCAAAGACAAATTCAGAAATTTAGTCTCTTTTCAAAACTAACAGAAATATCTAATGTATTTGTACAAAATCTCCCACATAACGTGAATTAAAGTCAAATTCTTTATCAAGTATCCATTAAATCTAAGATACTGAGTTAGATATAGCTGTGTTTTGCTCATATAAAAGTATAACATGCAAAAACAAAACAAAAACTCAGAAGAAAACAATATTGTGTTATGGTGGTTAGGCAAAACTACCTCTCCTAGAGTTCTATAATGATTCTTTTTACAATAAAAAAGAAACCAATGACAAATTTTATAATATTTAAGATTACACCTAAAACAACACTTTTTGAGAGAAGGAAAAAAATTAGGTATAACTGATTTCAAAACCAAAATTAATGTATCAAAAAGCCAGTGGGACAGATTCTGCTAGATTTGTATATAAAAATATACTCCCGCTTGGTAGCTATTAACTGGGCATTTGTAGAGGTGCCAAACTTCAGAAATGACCAGAAACTAGAATCGTTAACAGTGATTCCAAAAATCAACATTTCATACAATTTCAAAAAAAAGACAAAGAGGTTTCTCAAACAGTAAAAATTTAGTCCAAGTCAGGAAATAAAAAGTCGTCCAACGTGGTGCTCTCTACTACAATCACCAACCCCATCTCAGCTTCTCCCTCCACCCTTCTCTTTTCAGGATAGCTTGACCACTGAACAAATTAAGTGAAAGAAATATGACAAAACATCCCCCTACTTAAGAAACACTTAATATGTAAAATAAAGATACCAGGAACCTCAGAATAGTGGAGTAAATCCAACCCTCAGCCATTCTGGATGGGAGAGGAGGATAAAAATATAAAATCTCAGAGAATTTGAACACTTATTTTTAGCCAGTAGTTTTAACTACCTTTCTAGCAATCTGCTACGAATATGTAATAATGTTAAGAAAACAGAAACATGGCCTGTATCTCACTGATGGAGAAAACCTGTCTACTTGCACTTGGGTTACAGGCCAAGTGGCTTTTGTCAGCGTTTCTCTACATAGTTCCAGTTGGACTAGAAGAAAGGTAGAAGTTTGTGTGACTCAGCTAATAACAGTAGACATAAAGAGTAACACATAACTATGCACTAAGTCAAGTATTATTATCTAACTTGTTCTGTTCAATAGCATTTCTAATGGCACCTAAAGATATTTATAAAACAACTGTAAGAAATTCCTACCTGAACTCACCACGATAGAACTTCTGTAAGGCTTCTGGGAAGGAATGTGTGTATCGAACAGGAAGACATAAGTGACCCTCAGACCTTTAAGAGATTTGTAGCGGTGTAAAGGGAAGAAAAGGAAGAAAAAGGAAAACTTATTCAAAAGGTATTATGAAACTACAAAAACCAAACACGAAATTTTAAAAATTTCTGTTCTCTACTTCATTTTTTTGCCACAAAATTTTCTGTACTTTCAGTAAGATAAAAAGACCAAATAGAAACAGTGGTTTTACATCCAGCTTCAATGCCATAATATACACTACTAAAGTTTCCAACAGTGAAACTAAAAATAACAGCACATTTGCCAGTAACTGATTGCCCTACAAAATTATCTAATGGTACAGTGGTGTTTGCACCCTACCTTTAAATTATTTAACTATAAACTTTTGGGCAAGTCACTTTCGCATCAGCTTTCTCATCTCTAAAAGGGTGATAAAACCACTAATCTCAAAAGGTTATTCATTCTGAGGAATCACACTATATGTGAAAGTGAACCATAAATCATTTTTTCAATTTTTTTTAAAAGATTTTATTTATTTGACATAGAGATAGCATAAAGAGCAGAAAAAAAAGGCTTTTACAAAGTTGTGACAAATCAATTTCTTTACCTGTGAAGATCAACACTGAACTTAAGACTAGGCCCTGCTTAAGTTTTTTAACTTTTATAGTCACTGCAACACTTTTACACAGTGCTAAGTATAAAGAGGGTATCAGCAATCATTTGATAGAACAATACCTGCTAGGACCAACTACGGTCTGTAACACCTGAGAAAGAACACTCTCTCATGAGATTATAATCAGATCTCAGCCAGGGCTGTGAGCACCTGAAGGCTTGACTTGGCCCGCAAGATTCACTTTCAATGTGGCTCATTCACACGGCTGGCAAACTGGAGTGAGGTACAGGCAAGAGGCCTCAATTCTTCCCCATGACAGCCACTCCAGAGGGCTGCTTGAGTATCCTCACATCATGCTGGCTGACTTACCCAAGAATGAACAATTCAAGAGACTAATACAGAAGCTGTAATATCACTTATGACCTGGCCTTGGAATCCACACACTGTCATACCATATATCACTGGTCACACAGGCCAGCCCTGAATGAATAAAGAGGCAGGGAGAGAACCACATAAAGGTGTGAATGCTAGGCAGCTACCTTGCAGGCCAGCTCCACTTGCCTTCTACCCATTTTAATTATCAAGCATTCAAGTGTCATAGTTATTTATTGGGCTCAATAAACTGAATGCAAAATACAGACAACCTGAAGGTATATGTTTAATTTAGATGAATCCATGTAAGTGTGACTGGCAGGATTCAGAGACCAGTATGTGTAAAGGGGAGAACAGGAGACTCAAAAGTGCGTGCCTGCAGTACCTGCTGACTCTAACCTCATGAGAAAGCTCAAGCCAAAACACCTAGTCAAGCCTCTGAATTCTAGATACACAGAAACCATGAGCAATAATAAATGATTATTACTATTTAAGCCTCCAAGTTCTGATGTGATTTGTTATGCAGCATTTGTAACTAATATAGAGGAGAGGAAATTTAAGTTGAACATTAACTTCTGGGCTTATTTAAGGCTTACAAGTCACCAGAGTACTTAAGAAAAAGAAAAAGAAGTCAAGCAAGCTGAATCACCAAACAAGCTAGAAGGCTTAATACATCGTTGGCCTGGAGACAAGAAGAGAAACCAAAGGACTTCTAAAGCCTATTATTCTAAGTAGAAATTAGAGAAGCAGTATTGCCTGCTTGCCAGTCTCAAAATTCCTACATGCTTATATGAGTATTAAGCCAGCTTTTTGAAGGAAAATATATTTCAAAAAAGTGTACAAAATGTGATCACTAAAGAATCTCTTAATGATCTAAGAATATGCCATTAAGAAGTTCTAAAATATAAACAAATCAACACTGAAGGCAATTAAAAAATAATGACTTTAACCAATGATCTCAATTCCTTATACTCAAATATTTACTCAACCAGGTTAGGACCCTAGTCCCACTCCCTAAGATCATTTAATCACTCATTTCAAAGGTCTATTGTTTATGGACTATGTATAATACTGTAATAGTGACAGAGGAATTAAAATACAATCCTATACTCAAGAAATTTATAGTCTAACGGAAGAGACAACAAGCAAGCAGAAAATAATATGCTCTCTACAGAGAATTAGACTACAGGAGAGGCACCAGTCTTCAATGAACAATTACACAACTATACAACTGAGGAAGTGGTATAAGCGCACTCTAGGAAAAAAAAAAAAAAAACCTGTACAAGGGCATGAAAACAATATACACCTTCTGGAGAACTTTCACTTATTCTTTCACATCCTACTATTTTAAGTATCCACAAACCACATCACCAGAGGAAACGCCTCCACCCGTGGTGTTAGCAGACAGTCATACTTGACATTTGCACTTAAGGACAGCCATCAGAGTGGGTGACAAATCAACTGGGTGAAGGTGGTCAAAGGTAAAAAATTCCAATTATAAGATAAATACTGGGGATGTAACAATACAACATAAGGACTGTAGTCAATACTACTGTATATTTGAGTTATAAAGAGAGGATTAGATCCTAAGAGTTCTCATCAGAAAAAAAGATTTTCCCCCTTATCTATAGGAGTTGATAAACATTAAGTTTACTGTGGTAATCATTTCACATTATGGGTAAGTTACTCTGCAGTACACCTTAAATTTATGCAGCCTGTATGTCAGTTATAACTCAACAAAACTGGCAAAAAATGCAATTAAAAAAACAAGAAAATAAAAACAGCCTTAAGAAGAATCTTAGGCTGTTCCTCTAGGGACCCTTGGTAATTTTTTCTTAACTGAAGAAGTATAGTTTCTACAAGTAAATGAGGATCAATGAAACTAAAAAAGCAAAGAGCCAACAGATGGTGAAAGATCATACTATTATACTAAGGAATCTGCAATGTATTCTGAGGGTCATGGAAAAACCCTAAAAGATTTTAAATTAGAAGTAGATACAATCAGATTTCTAAAGAACATGAGATAAAGTATAATGGACGGGTTGGAACAAGCAAGACTGGAAGATATTGCAGTAATTTAAACAACCAGTTACAAAGGCCTATGCTCAGTTTAGCAGTGAGGATGGCAAGAGATGGACTCAAATGTAAGATCCCAAGAACTCAGCACTACAGCCACAGACCAATGTGATACAGGGTGGTCCTAGCTTCAGCACAGGTTATGATTCCATGCATCAAGTATGGTAGGGGAAGGGAAAGGAAATAAGTTCATTTGTAGACATGTTGCCAATTTTTTTTTTTAAAGGCTCAATGCCCAACACAGGACTTAAACGTATGACCCTGAGATTAAAGGTCCCATGCTCTAAGACTGAGCCAGCCAGACATGTTACATTTTTAATGCCACTGGATACTTTCAAACAGAGTATAGTATGGCTAGAATAGCATGAAGAAAGAGAAAAATAACAGGGGAAAGGACACAGAACAGTCAGAGATCAGAAAATATAGTGCCTTGTATGTCATTATTAAGGTGGGAGAAACTGTCCCAGTTTGCCTGGGACTGACAATTTTTCCAGGATATGGAAATTTCAGTGCTAAAACTAAGTCCCTGACAAACCAGAATGGGTTGGTCCCTCCAAATCAGAGTAAAGAATTAGATTTTATCCTTGGTTAGATGGGGAGCCACATAAGATTCTGAGCACAGAAATCACATAATATTATCAAACTTTCATCAGTTACTCTGGAAATAGTATAAAAGGTTAAAGAAAAAGATGGCCCAGAAGATAATATGTTAACACGCTATTATTTAAGCAGTGACTTAAATATAACATTCTTCATAGGAGACAAAGTAGTAGCCACCAGCATAGGAAGAAAGGAAGGGGATGTCATAAATGCCAAAGAAGTACAGATGCAACAAAGGAGGAAAATGTTCCCAGAAATCAAGTTAAGACAAGGACTGAAATGTTCAGTAAGTTCAGTAACCAGGACATCACTGGTAAGGCAAAAAGAATGTCAATGAACTGGCTGGAGGCAATCCAGAAAAGATGGCAAAGATGGCAAAACAATATCTTAAGAAAGTGGAAATTCCAAGTTTGGGGGTAAAGAGGAAGAAAAAGAATAATAACCAAGAGAGAGACACAGGGTAAAGGATTTATTACATTTTCTTAAAAGAGGATAGTTTTAGACAAGTTTCTAGACTCAAAGGAAGCATGTTGGAGAGAGGGGAAGAAAGGGAACAAATAACAGAAAAAGATTTTGTTTCAAAGCCAGGGAAAAGTTGAAAAGTCCAATGATTTCCATTTCCTTTATGAGGTAAGAGAAGGCTAATGCTGAAGGAGGAAGGGTAAGGAAAGCAAGAAGCACAGAGGAGTTAAATAACTATGAAGCAGCTACCACAGAAAATGGAGAAGAGAGAGGAAGACCTGAGCCACACAGAACGTTTTTTTGAACTCTGAGGGTCCAGTTCTAAGTGCTAGAAATGACAAATTGGAAGTAAAGGTGGGCCCAAACAAGCCACCAAGCTTAAGTTTCTATTCCCCCCCCCCAGATGGCCAGAGCAGTGCTGATGAAGGAATAAAAAAGATCATAGACTGATAGAGAATGGAACAGAAAGACAAGTCATACAAAATGTTTAATAAGAGATTTGTCAGGAGGGGTACTTGAGTGGCTCAGTTGGTTAAGCATCCAATTCTTGATTTTGGCACAGAGTTGTGAGATCAAATCCCGCATGGGCTCCCTGCTTAAGAGTCTCTTTCTCCCTCCCTTCCCCCACCCACATGTGCACTCTCCCTGCCCAAAGGAAGGGAGAGAGGTAGGGAGAGAGGGAGGAAGGGAAGAAGGGAGGACTAATTTTGTCAAGAATGTGAATGAAGTGAAGGAAAATTAAGAAAACAGAGGGACTCAACACACTGAAAACCAAACGGCAGATTTACTAGGATTGAGGGAATGACTGCTGTTAAAGACAGGATGCTGTGGTCAGAGTGGAATTAAGAATGGAGAGGGGCGCCTGGGTGGCTCAGTTGGTTAAGCGACTGCCTTCGGCTCAGGTCATGATCCCGGAGACCCGGGATCAAGCCCCACATCGGGCTCCCTGCTCGGCGGGAAGCCTGCTTCTCCCTCTCTCACTCCCCCTGCCTGTGTTCCCTCTCTGGCTGTGTTTCTCTCTGTCAAATAAATAAAATCTTTAAAAAAAAAAAAAAAAGAATGGAGATATGAGGCAACTCTAGATGATCATAAAATCCAGGTACGGTCATGGCTGTGGGTGGCTAGAATAGAATGATGCTAAATATCAGTGAAGCTGAGGAAAGGAAAAAAGAAGTTGTGATAGGGTTTGGTCTCTTCATTAAGGCAATGAAGTCACCCAGAAAATCAGCAGAGGCATAACCAAGAATGTGGATGAGAGACATAAGGAAAGACAGAAGATGGAACATTAACTCATCCCCTTTCAGCAATACCAAAGAGCACCAACACCCAACTAGGTCAAGTGCTCAGGGTTATTCTGCCAAAAGGTACCATTCCCAGACTACCAGGGAAGTCCAGTCTGTGAAGACTCCTCCATCCCATGCCATAATTTTCTACCACCAATGGTGGCTAAACACGTATATATTTCTCATGCCTGAGCTATACATGAAGAGATGGGTCCTTGAAAACCACCACATAGAAGAAAATTCTACTAACAATAGAAATGAACTGTACGCGCCTGAATTTCACCTCTAAAATCTTTCTGGTACACGGTTCTAACACTCATGATAACCAGGAGCAATGATATTTCCACTTAATAATCACAAACCACAGTAAACTACCTGTAGCAATAGGGCACAGCAATGTGACTATGGTAGAGAAAATAAAGACCTCCCCAAAGTTAAGATTTAACAGAAATAGATACTATGCAAAGCAAAGAAGAATTGTATGTATAACACACACATACCAAACTAAAAGCAAAAAGCACAGGTTTTTCCTTACCGTTCTGGATCAGTGTTTACTCCAATAACTGGTTTAAGTCTATCTAAGACCTTACTTGCTGCCAGAAGCATCGTGCCATCACCTAAAGGACATAAAACATAACCAGATTTGTTACAAAACTAGTTTTTAACAACATTTTGAACACTAGGCCTTTCGCTTTAATAATTACACCTCTACTCCATCCTGCTGACCACCACAGTCTATTCTACTTCCTTTCTACCCGCTATCTATAATCCAGAATTTCTCAACAGTGGCAAGACCAAAATTTTAGGCCAGATAATTCTTTGCTGGGGAGAGGAAGGGGCCTGCAGCATGCATTACAGGATGTTTAGCCGTACCCATAGTCTCTACCTGCTGGATGCCCCGTAGTAGCCCCCAGCTGGGAACCAATGCTCTAATCCTATCATTCTACTAATAACCAAATCTCTTTCCTTCTGTCATAACATCCCATTCCAAATTTATACATTATTTTAATAAGCATACATCCAACAAAGAGTCCAGTGCAGATTTTTCTAACAAATGCTATCAATTTAAAGCCTTGGCAACAACGTCCACTTAATAATAAATCTCAGGAAAGATAGCTGTAAGTATATTGGAGTCAGAGTGGGATGGACTTTCTCACTGAACTCCTAACAACTTTTTTTTTTTAAGACTGGCATAACTAAACCAAAATACAGTTAACAACTCAACCTTTGAATCCTATTTGAAGTCAAAAGCACAATTTAAATACACACACAGAAATAGACACAGAACCTCTCAATAACATCACTCACTGAAAAAGTGAAATGTTATACAGAGCAGACATTTTAAATCTTATCCTAAAAATCCCAAAATGCATCTTGTGGTAGGATTCTCAAGGTTTCATTACAGCTAGACCACCCAGGGCATCTGGAAATGCAAAGTAAAGAGCATTTCCATATTCCAACATCTTTACCTCTGTAAAACTATTACCTCCTGCAGCTATGACAGCATCTGCCCATCGAACAATCTCTTCATCATATTCTCGCCTCTTTACTAGACGAACCTCGATTCCCTCATTCCTAAGATAAAAAAGTAAAGGTTATATAACATGTCCACTAATAACATGAAGGATGTTTTGAGAGAAGGTCATTACAATGATGTAAAATAACCAAACTTATTTTAGAAAGAAATCTGTTTCATTTTGCAAGGTTAACTTCATTTAGTTAATTACAATAGCCAATTTACTATGGTCAGGAAGCATATGAATAAGCCAGAAGTTAATGACTATCCCAAATCTCTACGTTCTTCAAAAACATCTTGTTTTTGCCCCGACAAACAGCAGTATCAATAGAATTTCATTTTCTCTATTCCTCTGATGCCAAAATTCACTAATACAAAATGGTTGAGAAGTATAACATCTCAAGAGACTTTTTAATAAAAGAGTCATTATTTTAAACCAACAAATATTCATTCAGTGCCAGACACTGAAATAGTGACTAAAATACTTTCTATATTGCACATTCTCACACTGATGCTCTTATACACATATAAAATTCAATGACTGCATTAATTGAATTAACTGAAAGCTCCTATGATCATTTTTAGACATTCAAAGAATATTTTAATGAACACCCATATAACCTAGTAGTCAGTTTAATAAAACATTACACATACAGTTGAAGCCTAATGACACAGAATTATCTCTGTAGAAAAGGCATTTCTCAGACCAAATATTAACTGAAAAATCTATTAAATTTTCAGAGTATAATAAAAATTTCCTTAGATACTACAATATCAACTCCATTAACCAAGATAAAATTTTCTGAAAATGATTTTATAATAGTAATCTTTACTAAAAATCTTGGGATCATCTGCTAATAAAAATAAAAACTGGGAGTCATGAACACAAAAGCCCATCAAAGATCCAATCCCATTAACTTACCGTAGACTATCTAAAATATGCTCTACATTTTTGGTGTGAATATGATGTCGTTCAAGCAGTCCACTGTAGCTAGAGCCTTTCAATGCAAGCTGTATTAAGATAAAACAAATTCTGTCTCATTACATGACATATATTACACATTATAACCTATCTCTTTAAAAATCCCTATAAAAATATAATGGGTTTTTTAAAAAGGTAAATTTTTATGACTACAAGTTTAAACTGAACTCGAAAGTCTGATTTCAGAAAATCATAATTTGGTTTCAATACCAAATACAGCATTAAGTTCCTGAATCATGTAGTTAACAGGATCTCAAAATTTGCTTATTTTTCAACTTGAGGGTTTTTTAAATGAATTTTTAACACATCACATGTGGCTACTTGAAGACCAAAGATAAACTAGTATTTTAGAAGGCAGTTAGATGACCTTTGTTCCACTTGGACTTGCAGCTCTCTTCTGTTCAGATTTATGAACTCTATTTGGAATTTACCCCACGCAATCCAAACAAAGGCCCAGTTAGCTGCCTGAAATTGGATAACTTTTAGATATAAAGACATATATCCTTCAAGAATTATCTTTCCTAGTCCACTGGCATGACATTTTTACAATGGCATTACTTCTTTTAAAGTATATGTCTACGAAATAATCCATAAAGTAAAATGTTGAGAGAGAAGTTCAGAAATATCCTCAGTGCATATCCATTTAATCTACTCGGAAATCTGTCCGGTAGAGTGAATGTGAGAATTAAAAAGCATGTTCTTTTCTTTCCTTCTCCAACTTCCCTTATACCCTGCCTCTTGAGGACACAGTATCAGTTTTTCAAGTACCTGTCCAAAATACAATCTTAAATATATTTTTTAGATTATTACTGAATTATAAAGTAAAACCAAACTTTAGATAGCATCCTTTATATGTATTATACCTTTTAAAAAATTTATTAAAAATAGCAAAACATGGAAGACACATACATAAAGAAAATTTAAAGTATACACAATCTTATTGTCCCAGGACAGTTTATGTTAATATTTTGATATCTATCTTTCCAGTCATTTGTTTAGGAATATGGGGTTAAGAGTTTTAAAATAGCTTTGTCCTTACTCTATAATCTAAAGGAAAATGTATGCACCTCAAAAAAGGAGGTGAGGACACATTTGGCTATTTGATAATTAATATGCAGATGATAACTTGTTAAGATACACTAGATCTGATCATCTGTACATTTTAAAACCTAGACATAAGCTTCATATTTAGGCAGATCATACCAACATCAAAAAATGTTTTTTTTAAAGGGAAACAGTGACCAAGGTAATCCTTTATTTAGTTAATTCAAAAAAATCAACATACAATAGGTTTGAAAAACTATTTTAAGAGTAGAATTTCTGAATATAAATGAACATAGCATTAACATTCAGATTATTATACTACCATTAAACCATACTAACCATCTCTCCGTAAATATGGATCACAGTGCTCTTCATCTCTACTCTCTCCCTGGGGATCTCTAGCTTCAAGGCTTTCCATGAGATATCTCTATGCAGGGGACTCCCAAACTGCTAAACCTGGCCTCTCCTTCAGGGTTCCAAATAAATGTATCCAACAGTGTATCTGACATCTTCCTCTGGATATCAAACAGGATCTCAAACTAAAATACTCAGTATCAAAGTCCTGACTTTTCTAACAGATTAGTTACTGTGGTATATTATTTTGTTACTCCCGAGTCCATTTCAAGAGTGAATACATAGCTAGAAATTGAGCTCTAAAATATTCATTCATTCAAATATTTGAGCACCTACTACTGTATAAGTTTAAACATTGGTTTAGCTCAAATGTATTTAGTCGGGCACTGAAAACTGCGAAGGACAATGAGAACGCAAACATATAAAGTGTTTAGAATAAGACTTAAGAGTAGCTGGTCAGTTCAGGTCTTAAAAAGAAAAGAAAAGTAGCTGGTCCTCAATTTCCTGTCTAGATTTTTATCTTATGTTCTAATTTTTGGTTTGGACAATACTGAACATGTACCCAGGAAAAAAGGACAGAAATCCTTACGTATGACAACTGTAAATTCTAGTTTAATGGTTCAGAAGCTTTGCGCTCACTTCCTGGCTCTCAGCAAACTCTAGAAAATTAAGATTACTCAGCAGTTGAGTGTTAGGAAACTGGGCTTTGAGATAATGAAGAGGGTTTCAATTTGTGGAGAAAATAATTTTGGAGTAATAACAAAAAACTTCAAGTTTTCCATGATTTTTTTTTTTTAAAGATTTTTATTTATTTGACAGAGAGAAACACAGCCAGAGAGGGAACACAAGCAGGGGGAGTGAGAGAGGGAGAAGCAGGCTTCCTGCCAAGCAGGGAGCCCAATGTGGGACTTGATCCCGGGTCTCGGGATCATGACCTGAGCCGAAGGCAGTCGCTTAACCAACTGAGCCACCCAGGCGCCCCAAGTTTTCCATGATTTTAATAAGTTTTGCTAGCAACACAAAAATTCCTAAATTTCCAAACCTAAATGCAAAATTCATTTCACATCAGAATACTTAATACTGGGGCAAAAATGTCATTTCATAAATTCTGTTCCGACTCAAATTGCTTCTTGTGAATTCTCTAGTAATTCATGTTCAAAACATTTATTCAGAGAACACAAGTTCTTATATTAATTATTTTCTTTAAAGATCTAGATGGTTGGGCCTTAATAAGCTTCATTAACCTGGACTGGCTAAACTAGGCAAATACAAGATAAAGCATTTTATAAAATCACTTAGGAAAAGCATCAATTAGAAAGCCTTAAATCACTGTTCAACTGGCGCACACAGTTTTTAAAGTTTTTTAATTCAAAGGCTGGTAAGAATTTCTAGCTGTCCCTCTGAAAATAACAAGACCTCAAAAATTTATAATCATACTTTAATCAAAAACACATTTTTTATGCGTACAATGAAGCGATAACTTACTGAAATTTAGAACACATTCTCAATTCTGCAATGCTGTAACCATCAGTATTAACAAAGTTTTAACTTTTTTTCCAAAAAAAAAAATATTGTTGATGTGCATTAAAAAAAAAAAGTTATAAGATCATTCACCAGACTGCTTGGAAAGAGCAATGTGAATCTAAAAGATCTATAGTCTGACACATTTCAGTCAAAGAGCAAAAAAGAGTTTCATTCAAGCAATAAGAGTTTCTCCTATAAAAGTTACAAAAGCAGACATCACTTCTCCCCAGGTAGTTCCAAAGTTAAGATACAACAAAGCATGAAAGGAATAAAGGAGGAATTGAACCAACAAAAATTTGCCTACCTTAAAAGTTAGAAGTGAGAGGCTATGTCCTAAATGATCCAAACACTTTTATTAAAATAGCAAAGATATTTTTGCTTGACCAAAAACTGAGTTTATTACAAATACAAATTTTTAAGACTTGTTTTACTGGTCAGGTGAACATTACTACTTTGTACTCTATGTACTAATTCACACGAAAGCTCAAAAGGGAAGGAAACAGGTCTTTTTAAATTTAACACATAAGAAATGCACAAACTTTCTGGGACAATGACAATTTGGTCCATAAACTCACGAGGCATAATTTAACCACCCTTAAAAGCATACCCACATAACTAAATGGTACAATGAGTGTTAATTCAGAATTGCCTTAAAATGATTAGTAACACCTAGTCAACAGCTAGAAAGTAAACTATTCCACCTACCATGATCAGGCCTGCTACAATGAAGCCAAAGTATTTCTTTAGCTATATTTGGCATTTATCTTGGATCATTTCAGTTTCATTCTCCTTTCTCTCAGGTGCTTACCTTTACTTTCTCCATCATTCTCTTTCTACTTCTGCATTCCTCTTTTTATTCCTACTCCTTCATACGTTGGGATTGCTCAAGGTTCCATCCTTAACTTTCTTATCTGTTCCCACTTCATTTTCCTTGAGTTACCTCCCCACTCCAGGGACTTGATCTCCCAAGTACGCACCAGTGACTATGAAATATATACTGTCAGCTCATGCCATTCTCTTGAGCTACAGGCTCAAATTTTCAAAGGCCTACATTAAATCCCCCCACTGGTAGATCAACTACCTCTCAAAACCATCCAAATCTGATGACATATTCCTCCTTCAAATTTGCTCTTCCCCCATATATGAATTAACAATACTTAGATAATCAACAGAATAAACCCAGGTATCCCCTTTAATTCTTCCCTCATACTCAGTCTCCATTGCCAATCAGTGGCAAAGTACAATAAATATACCTGTAAACTCTTCTCCAATCTGTCCTTCACATTCACGCTGCCACCACTTGACTTCTGGACAACATCAACTCTTATCTGGTCTCATGCGATAGCCTGCCTCCAGAACTGTGAACTACATTTTCAGTCTTTATTTCCCATTCCAACGTAACCACCACCACCAGAAGCCTGCTTTCATACCAGTCCCAGAATGCTAAAGTTTCAGAAAAATTGACCCCCTCCACTCCACTTCTATGGGGAAAGACAGTAGGAGTGACAGTTGTATTCTCCTGCTAAAAAAGACTGAAAATTACTAGGACATAAAGCCAACTCCTGCACATGACACTTAACACCTTTATAATGTCCAGCTTACCTGCTTGGCTTCTAATATACTTATTCTTGAACAATGATTTCCAAACTGCCCTTAAAATGGTTGTCACATCAATGTATTGACCAGAACCCCCACTATTAAGAAAAAAATAAATTCTACTACATGTTAACTGGCTCAATTGTTTCATATTATTTTTTATTTCAAATGAGTGTATGTCCTTAGTCATGATGTAAAATTTTTCTGACTGTGGATTACAGTCAAAAACATATAAGTTCTTTTTGTTGGCAAAAAGATTAACTTCCTCCTGTTTCACTAGTACTATTCTGTCCCATTCACATAAAAATTCTTCCTTCTTAATATTTAATTAAAATATCCTGAACTTAAAAGCTATCATTTCACACTTATCAACTGGTGAAAATGTAAGTCTATCAAGTGCCAATGAGAACAAGGGAAATCATGGAGCTGTTCAATGCTTACAGGAAATATTATTTGTACGTCTAGCTGCATTTTTTAATAAGAAAACTGGAAACAACCTAATTATCCAAACAGTGTAATACTAGGCAGCACTTAAAGTGAATTGACACATATCAATAAGTTTCAAAACCAACAGTAAGAAAAGCAAATTTCTAAAGAATAGGAACACAATCTAAAGAATATATAATTGATGTAACCTTTTTAAGACCAATAAAAAAGTATAGTTTTTATGGACATGGCCATGTTAATGCATAGCATAGGCAGGATCAAGATCTATATATGTGGGCATGTGTGTGCACCCATACATCTGCGACAGCTGCAGGCTAGTGGTTACCTCTAGGGACACGGGGAGCGCTGAAAGGTGGAAGGATGGAGCTTTAGTTATAACCTTTCCTTCAAAAATATTTCAAGCAAATGTGGCAAAATATTGATATAGGTTAAGGCTCAGTAGTTAGATATATAGGGGTCTATCCTGAAAGTTTTCTCTGTGGTAAAAATATTTCATAACTGAAAACCTAAACTTTAAAATTTACTAAATCAGCTAAAAAATCTTTAAAAGGTGAAAAAATTCAAAGGTCTTCTTTTTCCTCTTTCATTCTTGCCTTTCTCCAAATTATTCTCTCTCTTCTTTGTATTCCTGTGTGAACTGTGTTATAACTGTTTATAACTTATAAACTTAAACTGTTTTTAACTTATAACTTAAACTTATATTGTATTATAACTTATAAACAGTTAAAAACACAATTCAATGTTTTCTCCAAACATTTGGGAGCCCTTTTTATTCACTCATGGTTCCCCAGAACCTAACAGGATCCCCACTTAGAAAGTGCTCAGTGAATGGGTTGATGAATAAATATTCCAAAGTGACACTTTAAACAAATTAACTTAACCAATAAAGTTCATGGATATTGGCAACAGTGACATTATAAGGTTGTATTTTTAAAGATCATAGTTTTTATTATTATTTTCTCCACTACAAAAATACTTTCTTAAAAGAAAGTAAAAAAAATTCAAACTGTCACTTCCTCCAAGAGATTGGCTTAAAAACAACAACAACAAAAACTACATAGGCAGGAGTTAAATTCAACAAATCTTTGGTACCTTTAGCAGTCTATTTTATAAGGGAATCTACTTCGAAGTAACCAAAGCAGTACCACTTTAGGTATATAATTTAGTAAAGAATAAGGGCATTTACATAATGATTATTATTGTGGCTGAAAAATTAGAATTATGCTGCTTTAAATTATGTAAATTATAGATTAACTTGATCTTCCTAAAAATTATGTAAGCAAGGAAAAGCAGATATTAATATACCTATTTCAAAGTCAAAGAGGCTGATAAATAGAGAGGTTAGGTTACTTGCCCAAGTTTATAAAGCTAATAGACTGGGGCCAGGATCAAAACTATCTCCTGCTCTTAATCCAGGACTTGCCTACTACAGACTCCTAACATTCCTACTTTAGCTGTATTTCACTCCTGCTGGAGAACTATGAATACTCATTATGGCCCTAAGCCTCAATTTAATGATTAAGTTACACAGGCCAAGAACTATTCTCTTCCTATGTCCCAATTCTACCAACTTTCAGTTAGGAAGAAGAGAGCCAATCAGCTAACTTCTCCTTGAATGAAAAGGTCTTATACAGTTGGTCAAATTTCCTGTACAATCCACATCATATACAAAGAACTTTGCGAAGGCAGGAAATAACCCACACACTTGCTGATATTCTGAAATATACATTTCTGTTACATATTAACAAAGATTACTGATAGTGAAAAATAAAGTTAACTTTACTAGCTAAGAAGATATTAACATGCATAGATACTTTACTCAAAATATAATTCATATAATTAAAAATATAGAAAAGGGATCACAGTAGGAAATTATATTATTTACAATCTCATGGCTGGCCACATGTACATTGTTTCTAAAATCTCTCCCAGGTAATCCTGATACAGTAAAGGGTGAAAATCAGGGCTCTAAAGCACACCCGTCAATGATTAGGTTAGTGGTAGAATTTCAGCTACTGTAAATACAACCCTTCTAACATCTGCAGGAGTCTCCTATTTAACTGCAAATATTTATGGAAGGGAGTATATAGTAAGCCCTTATTTTCCAAGTTGTATTCCACAAAATTTGACATGTTTTTCTGCTCCCTCTCTTCCCTCCACCAAATCCTATGGTCAAATAAAAATCCTGACTTGTTTAGGTTTATGTTTCTCAAACATACTTAACCATGAAACTCTTGTTCAGGTACCAACTCATGTTGGTAACCTTAAGCTTTCAGCAGCTAAAAGCTTTTGCAAGAATGATAGCTGGAAATAAGGCTCTGGACTGTAAACCTCCAGGAGAAAAGAACTAAAACTGATTTTTATAAAGTCAGAAACCTTTTTGGTGGGGATGGAAGGTAGAGAGGATGATGAATATGAGGAGGCTGTTGCCCTCAAGTCTAGAGAAGAAAATAATCAGATTATACTTCAAGGTAGAAAGCTCAAATATGTAAGTATTAGGAAGATACAGTAAGGAACACCTAACACAACCTTGGTAGCCAGAGAAGGGCACAGCAAGGTTACAAGGAAGGCTTCCTGTGGAAGTAAGTTTTCTGGAGCTTGACCCCAAAGGAAGACTAGGAATTGGCTAGAGGAAAGAGACTACAGAAGTAAAGATACTGGGCACCTGGGTGGCTCAGTTGATTAAGCAACTGCCTTCGGCTCAGGTCATGATCCAGGAGACCTAGGATCGAGCCCCACATCGGGCTACCTGCTCGGCAGGAAGCCTGCTTCTTTCTCTCTCACTCCCCCTGCTTCTGTTCCCTCTCTGGCTGTGTTTCTCTCTGTCAAATAAATAATAAATAAAATCTTAAAAAAAAAAAAAGAAGTAAAGATACTAACAGATGCAAATCAAACCATCCTGAAATACCATTTTTCACCTACCAGCTTGGTAAGACCCCCAAAATGTGATAAACTGCTTATGCGGGGGGGGGGGGGCACCTTTCATTCATTGCTGGTAAATGCATACATTGGTACAGCCTCTAACGGAAGCAATTTGATAATACCTATTAAAAATTCAAATGCACATGCCTTTTGACTCAATAATTCTACCTTTAGATATTTATCTTCAAGCTTAATTCACACGCAAACACAAATGTTATTCATTATAGATGTATTTTAGTAAATAAGACATGTACACAATGAAATACAATACATACTATTTTAAAGAAAGAACAAGGTGCAGAATAGCTTAAAGAGTATATTATCACTAAGTAAAAAGGGACGAGACAAAGAAAAATATTTCACTGTGATCTGTACGTATACATTATTTCTAGAAAGAAAAACAAGAAGGTGGTAACACTGGCTACTTCCAGGGACAAAAACTGGGTGCCCAGCGACGAGAATAAGAGACAGACTTCATTGTACACCTTTCTGTATCTTTTACATTTTGAACCATTTTAATGCATTACTGATCGATAAATAAATTAAATCAGCACACTGCCTAATGAAAATAAAAGCAGTTTGAAATTAATGGAAAATGAAGCTCAAGACAAACACTGATCAGAAATGAAGCTCAAGAGGTAGACAGGAGCCAGTTCATGAAGGGCCTTATTTGGCATAAGTTAAGGATCACAAAGGTTCCCATACAGCAGTGTTTGATTCTCAGTGTGATCTGGTGACCACTTGCAAACCAGGAGAGCTTGTTAAAAATGCAGATTCCTGGACAGAGGTAACAAACTGAAGGGTGTGGTTCAGAAAGGCAGAGTCTGGAGTCTCCACAAACTGAATCAGAATTCTGGGGTGCTAAGGTTCAGGTATTCTCATTTTAACAAATTTCCTAGGTGATTCTACAGGTTATGGGGAGGGAGCTTTTGAGAAGTTCTAAGCAGAGGAATAAAGTGGCCAGATGTTCACTTTAGATAGCCGACTCTGGTGCCTGTATTTGAAAGATCTGAAGGAGTGAGATTCTGTTAGAAGGCCCTGGAAGTACTCCAGATCATATTCTTTAATTTGATAAATACTCATATACACTACACTCATTGCACACCATGCGGCAGAAGTATCGGACCAAGAACTATACCCTAAGCTGCACCATCATTTTCAGGACATACAGTAAGGGAAACAAAATCCAAGGTGGTACATATCCTAAATATGCTAAAAAAGCAATAACTAGGAATAATTTAATCCAGTAGTAGAGGGACTGCTAAGTGAAATTATTCTATCCCATTTTAAAGATATTTTTTTTAAAAAAAACTAAAAATGGCAACTATTTTAAAGAAGGTTGCTTCTGGGGTTGGGGTGTAGGGAGAGAAGAGTGGAAACAGTTCATGTCTTATTTGGTATATACTAAAATATTTTTAAATAAAACCTACTCTTCGGCCAATAAGCCATGTTTACACTGTCAAAACCCTTTCCAATCAGCTTTGATTCACTTAAAGATCTAATTTGTTGAGTGCCATGGATCCTATTAATAAAAATTCCACATCTCCCAACAGCTGCAGCTCTTACGATGTAAGTAAATCATAATAAAAGTTTAATTAGCCCTTGCAAGATAATGAGCCAGTAGAGGTAAGGTACCTTCAAAGGCACCGTCCAAGAAATTCACAGGAAACATCATTGCAAGATTTAAAAATAAAGCAGTGCAACCAATATGAAAGAGTAATTCAAAGTCAAACTTTGACCAACTTTGAAAGAGAGAAACCTACTCTGCACAAGCTTTAACAACTAAGAAGTATTTCCTCTATTTAAGTTTTTACAAAGTGAAAAACCATGAGGGTTGAGGGTATAAAATTACGCTGACACTCCACCCTTCATCTTCTATTTGCATTTTAACAAATAACCTAATAGAGACCCATTGTGCAACAAAACCACCACCTCCACAACAAAAGAGAACTCTCTAAGCTAAAACTTCAGGTTACCATGACACTACAGACAGTAAGAGGTATGGTGCCAGAGACTAGGGTAAGCACATGCCCACTTTCTTTTATACCCAATTCACGTGATTCGTTTATCTTAGTATCTTTTACCCCAGCAAAATAGCAAACAATATTAGCCAGCTTATCAGTCCTACCACAGAATCCCACTTTAGAACAACTTTACACAGGTCAGTATTCTTTGGCTTGGACTCCACCTAATGCTATTCCATTCTGAATACTGGCTTTAATATAAATGGTAAAACAAACTCAAATCAGTAAGGAGCTAATCCAATAAAACGTAATTGAAATGACAACTATTTCACTGCCTTGCAATTACAAAACCATGTGTTCTACAGTACAGAAGTTTTAACTCAAAGTTTTTTTTTATCCCAAGCAGCATTACCTAGACAAAGACAAATATTTACCAATTAGAGATTTCTTTAGATACTCCCAGTGGGTACACTAGGTAGTTCAATTTCTAAAGATGTATTGATACACCCATATTTTAAAAGTTTTGATTAGTGGCAATCTAGTTCAGAAGTCCCAGAATTAACCTAATTCAGAGGACACTCATTTTCTTGAGGCCTTGAAAAATTATCCAGAGTTCCAAAACACCAGCACTAAAAAAGGCCTTGGAGGCTATCTAGACCAATCCTACTATTTCACATAATGACCTAGTGAAAGCACTTTAAAACCTGATGGTACTATGAAAAGCTTATTAGTCACACCTGAGGCCCACAAAAGTTAAAAAAGACCCCTAGGAAGTTAACCACACAGCACTAAGACTCCAAGACCCTAACCTCCAACCCCACCCTTCAAACAGGCCAATGGAGTGTACTAATTTAAACTGTTGTGAGCGGTTTTCATAATACTGTATGAAGAACGTATTATACATATATTTTATAACTTCTACAAAGATCTTGCAAACTTGAGAGTACAATCCAAGGGACACACCTCTTTCCCAACACAGAAACAATATGCTTGTTTCTGACATTATTCTTCCCTGCCTCACCCCCAACTTCACTCCCTGACAAAACTACTCCAACTTCCTACTCAATGTGATTGATTTCCTCTTATTAAATGACACAACTGTCTTCCACAAATTGCTACATATTCAAACACTAAAGGAAAGGAGAGAAAACAAACGTGCACCTAGCACTCCATCTAATGAAAGCTGGGGTCCTCAATTAACTCATTAAAGAATCAAGAAGTTTAAAGGTGAAAATAGATTCAGCACTTAAGCAGATATGATTTACAACTTCATTTTGGTACCTGTACAAAACATTACAAACACATCTGAAGATTACAAACCATACCAGAAGTTTAAAACAGGCTGTCCTGTAGAGAAGTCTACAGGATTAGGTTATAGGCATGTAATTCCAAAGCTTTTTGGTGCACACAGTATCAACAACTAGAAATTTCCTATTGTGCATGGTAGCAACTTCACTCTCCTTTTCCTAAGTTGGTGGGTAGAGAGCATGGGATCAGAAGTCTCAAAAGGAGGAGAGTGATATTTGGGGTTTTTTTTCCCTTGGATGGATTTATATACTTTTGCAAAGATATTAAAATGTGTACTTAATAGTCTATTGTGGAGATACTGCTACGTTATGGACGCAGGCTTTTTTATTTTATAATTACCAAGTTCACCTGTCCTCTACCTTGCAATTTCTTACTTAATAGCATATATTCAAAGTCAAATTTTCTCCCTTGCTAACCCCTGAACTCAAAACACATGTACTTTAAAAAAAAACTGCTAGAACCTTGTCTGGCGACCACGTTCCATCACGGAAAAGGCTCACCCAGACCGGCTCTCCAGAGTATCCCAGGCCTCGCTGTCAAGCAGAGTAAAAGGGGGTGTGTCCGCGGCACCTCAGCCCTCTCTTCCACCTCCCGCAGCGGCGCCCCGGGCCCCTTTTCTGGGGCAGGCTTGGGAAGCTGCTTCCAGAGCGTCCAGACCTCAACCACTAGCCCACCTTTCTCGGGGCTGTTGCTGCTATTTCCAAAAGGGAAAATAGGGGGTGGGGCTGGCGAGGGCACAAATGTATTCCCAAACCCTTCCCACTGGGAGCTCCTGTTTCCCCCATCCAAGTCTTCCTCCCCCGTCTTGGGGGTCTCTGCAGTAACAATGACATCCCCCCCCCCCAGTGTATCTCTCCCGACACACAAACACAGAGGGCGGGGAGTCTACGAGCGAAGCCAGAGGAATGGAGGGCATCGGGCCGGGAAGGCAGGGGATCTGGGGCGCCAGGAAAGAAGGGTGGTCCTGAGAGTCTCGCCACACCGCAAAGCCGCGGCCGAGCCTGGGAGTGAACGGGGGCCGAGTCCACACACGACAGGGAGGGGGAGCCGCCGGGACCCACCAGCTGCTTCAGGTCCTCCTCCGAGAGCTCCGCGTAACGGTACCGCTGCTGCTCGAACTCGTACCGCGTGGTTTTGGCCACCACCACCACCCGCGACGGGCGGAAGCCGCCGTCGGGGCGGCTGCCACAGCCCGCCAGCTCGCGCGGCTGCCCCTGCCCCAGGTGCCGCCGGCTGCCGCCGTCACCGCAGAGCCGCGGCCGCGCGGCGGGGCCTCCCGCGCCCGGCCCCCTCAGCACCGCCGCTCGGCCGCCCGCCACACGCCGACAGCTGCCCAGCAGGAAGCCTCGGTAGCAAGTCATCCTCTGCCCGGCGGAGCTGCAGGCCCGGGCTCCTGCCTCGGCTCCCCGCCACCACCAGTGCGAGCTTCCCGCACCGCCCCGGCTTCTAACTCCGCGCCGGGCGGGGAGAGGTTAAGCGCACCGCCGTGCGTGGCCCGCGCCGCGAGGGAGACGTACCCAGACGTTGACGGGGGCGGGGAAAGCCCCGCGGCTGGGAGGCGGGAGAGCCGGAGCCCGGGAAAGGTGGGCGGGGAAGAGCTAGAGGCCGCTGGGCGGTGGGTTTTGTTTGTTTGTGTATCCGTTTCCATCCACGCCTGCGCAGTGGCCGCTTCGCCGCCCGGGAGCCCACCTCCTGCTCCACCCCCTTCCCTGGGTGGGCACCAAACCCACCCGCCCGCCCACAACTCCGTGGGCCAATCAGAGCCAGCTGCGGTTTCAGAGCCCGAGTTGCTGCGGGGATTGGCTGCGGCCGAAGGGAGGGCTGGAGTTCTCTTTGGCGATAGAGCTGCCTTAGGAATCCAGCTGGAACCGGTCTGAAGCGGCGCGGGGGCTGCGGGTGGGGTTTCCAGTGCCTGGCGGGAGAACAGGTACCTCCGGGCACCTTCTCGCTTGGGTTTCATTATTGCACTTTATCAGCCCATATAGAACTAGACCGTCTCATTATCGCGCACAAAACTGCTGCATTCTTTATTCTTTTTTTTCAACCAAATCTAGACTAATGGCCGATATGACCAACACTGGGCCTGGGACCAAGGAGACTGACCAAGGACCATCTATTTGCACAATTTGTGCGGCCCAGTGCAAAGTGAAAATGCAGAGCTGCTTGCTTAGAAATTAAGTATTTCAAGATAGCAGTAAGCCGAGGGCCTGGCCCATCTAAGAGGCGCCCTGGGGGACTGCGCAAGTTATAGCCCCTGAGGACAACAAAAAAACCTATCAGGTCAGAGGGTGAGAGACAGGTAGCCTCTGAGGAAATTAGAGGATTATAGGTAGAGGGATCTGGCCAAGTGGAGCATTTCTAGATGGGGAGATAAGATGGAAAAAGTAGATCAATAGAAAAAGGTAAGAATGTTAGTAATTTGAACTTCATTCTATGGACAGTAGTTAGCCTTTTGAAGGCTCTTAACTGGGAAGAAGTGAGTCCTGAAAACAATGATGACTGTATCTGGCTTGGGACTATGCAGCGAACTGGGAGGCAAGAGGAGGAAGGAGACTTGGCGCTATAGGAATGGTTACACTTGGAACACTGAAAAAATAAAGTAAAAGAAGAAAAAAAAGGAATAGTTACACATGCCCTGGGTTGACTTAGTAGTAAGGGAAGTAGAAGAAAACTCTACATTATCAGGGGAGAATTGAATGGCAGGCCACATCCTACTATTCATCCCTCCTGCTCCTTACAACCACTTGTTTGAGCACCCTCTTTGCTTCTTTATAGTCCCAGCATTATCAATAACTAGCCTATGGGCTTTGGGAGGTCACTTTATCTTTCTGGGACTCAGATTCCTCATCTATAAAATGTGGATGTTGAGCTAGAGTGATACCAAGATTCTCTCATCCCCAAATTGATCATGATTCTGGATGCTTCCTTTTCAGCTAGCCACCACCACCAACATTCATTGGTAGGTTCATTGAATATTTATGGAGTCCCTCCTGTGTGCCAGGTAGTATGTTAGAATAGGAAATAACGCAATGAAGGCTGATATCTACTTTTAGTAGGTCACTGATCCCTTCTGGTCTGGAACTTTGCCTCACAGCAGGTGCTAGTAGTGACTTGCATCTAGACTTCTGTGGGGCGTGAGTTACTCATGCATAACTTGAATATTCTCAAGATCCTTTCTTTTCTCACTATCTCAACACCTTATTGTGAAGATTTCTACAGAGAAACAGCATGAGCAAAAGTATGGAGCAATGAAAGAGCAGTTCTGAATTGCTACAGAGTTTAGAAGGAGGCAGACCACAGTGGGAAGTAAGGCTAGGGAGACAGATGGGGGGGAAAGACATGGAAAGTGTTATATCCATGCTTAGGAGCTTGGCTTTTATCCTGTATATGCTAAGAAGCCACTAAAAGGGAAAAGTGTCATGCTTAGCTTTGACAGGAATTTCTTAGAAGAAACAAGCAGAGAATAAATACCTGAAAGATACTCAACCTTACTAGAAATTAGAAAAATACAAATTAATTTCACTGAAATAATCTTTTATATCCACTAGCTTGGCAGAAAATTAAGAAGTTTTGGCAAACTTCTAATTGTTTGAAAACAATTACATCAAGTCACTGTTAGGCTACACATTTGCCAGTGTATTTCAATAACTTCTCCAATGCCACAGTTTCCAAATATCTCAGAAACTTTAAGTGTGTTCATATATTCCAGTTTGTCCACTCCAGGTCTGATGTCAAAAATCGTGCAGTAGTATGGGTGTGATTTGTCCATTACAAAACAAACAGAAGTGCTTGCATTCATGGATTTAATAGGATTTTCAAAACCCTCAAAAAATAACCTGTAATCTTACTGAGTTTCAAAAACTCAAACCCATCTCTGGCAGGGCTGATAGACTCCAGTGAGTGAACTTACCCAACCACTTGGTAACTACATCTCAGGATGCTTATTTGTTCTCAACATTTAAAAAAAATATTTATTTATTTGACAGAGAAGCACAGCTAGAAAGGAAACACAAGCAGGGGGAGTGAGAGAGGGAGAAGCAGGCGTCCCACTGAGCAGGGAGCCTCTTTCCGGACTTGATCCTGGGACTCCAGGATCAAGACCTGAGCGGAAGGGCAGACACTTAATGACTGAGCCACCCCAGTGCCCCTGTTCTCAACATTTTATAAGAAAAATTATATATCACTGTGATATTCACAATTTGAGGATTTACGAAGATGAAGATGTATCCTTACAACCCATTTCACGTACGTTCTGACTCTGAAAGATACACACACACCCTTTTTTAATGACATGCACATATTCTGAGACTTGTATAGGATATTAATATTAATCCTTGAGGTAAAAAGATTCCTGGCTTTGTCAGTTATGGATGTAAAATAATATTTTAAGATGACCCACAATTAAGCTGAATAACTTAATAGAGTCTAAAGTCCTGCTGGAAGAGAAGAATGTTCAGGTTATTTGAACATAAGATAAATAATTAGATATAATATTAAATATGTATCTAGTATATTTGGGAAATATTTATGTAAATTTTGACAAAAAACAGCTTCTATCAAAATCTAAAATGTATGCTTTGAAAACATCTGAATAATTTATGAAAATGATTATCATGTATGATGATGTCTAAACCTTACAGAAAGGTTAACATATGTAGAAAAGCCAAAAAGAGAAAGGTTAGATGAAGATATAGGACAAGGGGAAACTATAAGATGTTTCCACTTCTATTACCCCTCCAAAATATTACTAAATATTTGCACAAATATTGTAAGAATTAGTAGAGTGGATAGAAATGGTTTGAAAGTCATAAGCTAAACATCATGTTTTTGCTGCTGGTAACCATGTCATAATCGAGAAATTTTCACTTTTTCTCTCTGGCTTTCTGATATTCTATTTTTTATTCTGTTGCACTGACATTAATGAATAGATAAGTAATTGAAGTAGTCTAAATTTTTTTGCTTGGTATATGCAGAGAAGTGCAAGGAAAATTAAAGAAAGGATGAATTCAAATGATATTAAAATATCTGAGGCATTGACTAAATACTGTTTTATCTCCACCCTAAAGTGAGCACAAGAATGAACATGTCAGGAAGATGAAGATCTCTGTTCTCTGCTTTACTTTAACAATTTAGTGCAATCAGAATGTTCCCATATCAGCTAAGATCTTACAGGAAAAGAGAATTCTTTCATTTCTTCTCCAGATGTCTTCCTGTTCATTTTCGCTTCTAAGAAAATTTTCCACTGACTGTGTTCAGCATCAGAGGCATTTTGGGGGGTTAAAAACCCAACGAACTTTAAACTTTTGCTTTCCCTTTGTTTTTATTCTTCCTTTTATGCTAAAGCTATTCCTGGATTTTTTTTCCTTCTCTTTATCTTTTCTCTATTCCTCTCTCACTTTAATTTTTCTTTTCCATTTCCTGAATCTGCTTAATTTAGAAGGATGCTGTATTTCTTCTCTAGTCCCCAGAAGGAATGAGCCTTTCTTAGTAGCTAACTTTTACTAAGTTATAGGGAAAGAACAAAACTCTGAACAACTTATGTACCAACTAAATTAGAGTCTAAAAAAGTTAATTGAAATTTCATATGCCAAACTATCAGGCATTAGCTCAGGTTTGACTATATCTATGTCTATGTATGTAGTATGAATCTACCCATCTATATATAAATAATTGCTTTTACTACTATAAAAGGTATTGTAGCAAAATAATGTAACTTTAAAAAAATGTAGTCATGGGACGTCTGGGTGGCTCAGTCGGTTAAGCCTCTGCTTTCGGCTCAGGTCATGATCTCAGGGTCCTGGGATGGAGTCCCATGTTGGGCTCCTTGCTAGGGAGCTTGCTCTCTCCCTGCCTGTGCTCCCACAAAGAGGTCCTGTGAGCACCTGAGGCAAAGACGGCAGCCTACAACCAAGAGCAGAGGCCTCAGAGTAATCCTATTTTGTTGACCCTTTGATCTTTGACTTCTCAGCCTCTAGAACTGCAAGAAATAACTTTATATTACTGAAACTGCACAGCATGGTATTTTGTTATGGCACCCTGAGAAGACTAAGATGCTTCTAACAAGGGAAAATTTAGAAACCATGATTAAAAGTCATTTTGAAGTCATGGGGTGATCAAACTGGATTGAAAAATGAAATCTGGCTAGAAGCCCTAATTTCTATGTGTAACACATAAAGTATCTCTGAGACAAATCTCAAAAGAGGATCATCAGAACTTTGTTGCACAATTGTTGAAAATATTACAGTGTCCCACAATAACAGCATTTAAGAAAAAATTTCATTTGGGTATATATGAATATATTTGGTTTTTTTTAAAGGTCTTTGTACAGCCACACCCATTAGAATATTAATGACTATTTAATTACATTAGGCAAAAAACAAGTGACCATAGTATACTTTTTGTATACTTCCTGTTTTGTTACATGTTAATATATTTTGTTCATCCCTTCAACAACTATTGGATGCTGAACTGTAGTCAAGCATATTACAAGGTACAGTGGATACAGCTCTAAGAACAATGCTATCTTTAAAGGAATTGATACCATGAATATACAATTCTACAGTATTTGCAAATCTAAAGGTTAAATGAAAATACACATTTCCCAGAAGAGAAACATGACATAATGAAATGTTAGCATGCAGTTATAGTGTTTTGGAAGAAATGACTAGAAATCTTGTAAAATATTTGTTTTATGGCCAGACAATGTGTGACTGACTGAAAAAAATATTTTAGTTAGATATTTATCAAATCCAGCAATTTATTTCAACTATTATATCCACCAATGTGATGGATAGTCCAAATTAGTTATCAAGTCCTATTCTAAATTAGCTTCTTCAAAAATGATAAATTTTGAACTTCCAAAGTCCGTGTATTTCCTAAATTCTGTCATTTTCTCCACAATAAACAAAATATAAAACCTTGCAATCACTAGATTATATTAAGAGAAAAATCTTAATTGCAACAAATTATCTTTCATGCACTTTGCTATAAAAACTCTTCAAGGAATGAACAGGATCTTCTCATTTAGTTAGGATAGCTTAGTATTTTTAGTAAGGTGACTAATCCTTTTGTAGATGTTGTCATGTTTATAGTGGATGGCACTCATGAGCAGGCAACCGACTGTCTGTGGGTCCACCTAGAAGGATCTGTGATATAAATTTAAGATATTATAAAATGTTATATTCAGATTCGATTTAATATTGAACACAACTGAACATGAATATGCATGACTATGCTTACTAGGAGGAAATGCAATACAAAGAATATACATTTTATAGGTAACATTTGGAAATGTTCCTAATTTTAAACATGACATTTCAGATAATTAAGCCCTTCCTTAATTCATGGGTAACAAAGTTTTAAAAAGTAGACTTTATATTGCTTTCCTAACAGTTTAGCATTTGTATGTAATACCTCCTGGAGAAAATACTAAGTGAAAAGGAAAAAATGGCAGAGGAAGGGTGGGTTCATATGACTGACATTTACTTTACATTATTTCCATTCTTTCTCATTTTGTACGAAGAGAGTTTCATAGTCCTCTTTCCTAAAATGGA
>PITA01014068.1:37636-55199 GCA_004023965.1 Spilogale gracilis | reverse complement strand
AGAAACTTCCAGTTACAGCACTAAGCCCTGGGGGCATCCTGCACAGGGCGGTGACTTGGAGTTAATGATACTATGTCGCATATTTGAAAGTTGTGAGAGAGGAGATCCTAAAAGTTCTCATCACAGGAAACAAGACTGTAACCCTGCAGGGCAGTGCACCTTAAGCAGACTTATTGCGGTGGTCATTTTGGAGCGCATAAAACTCGGGATCGTTCTGCTGCACCCCTGAGCTAATAACAAAGGTATGTGTCAATTACATCTCGATAATGACCACAGAAAGGCAGCTTAAAGAGCTCGAGGGACTCATGCTTGACTGCTAGTCACAGTAGGCTGTTTTGTATCTTAAAATCACGTTTTCCCCTCTATGTTTCCGTCTTCATAGGACTTCAGAAATAGGCTTGGGACTCACCGGAGCTCGGCGCCCCACACTCCGGCCGTTCGGCGGGACCCCGCGAGTTCCAGAATGGCGCTCCGCTTGCAAAAGCTCCATCGAGACTGCGCACTGAGGGTGTCCGTGGGCGTAGCTCTGTTTGCCCTTCTTCTGGCTTTTTTGATCAAAGTCTATAATTAAAGCACAACGAAAGGAAGACTAAATTTCTAATTAAAATCTGCACCGAACGGAAAAGCAACCACATCAGCCCTCCAAGAGCAGGAATTTGCACCGGTCTCACTGCCCCTATGTCAGCCGGACTTTTTAATGAGGCTTACCCTGTCTCCCGTTGAGTTGGGCCATTGGTTATTTGACCTCACACCTACTAACTGTTGCCGTAGCATATCTTTTAAATTAAGCTTCTTTCGGTTTATTTGCAGCAGGAAATGCAAGCGGTTGCATTTTCTTTAAGCCTCCAGTCTGCAAGCCAGAACTTAATTGGACGGTGGACCCGGTCATCTTTTTCTGATGTGGGAAGAATTTTGAGTCTTCAATAAACTTTTAAAAATGTGTCTTTCTCTTTATGCTTTTTGTTTGGAGTCTCGATGCTACAAACGGCTCCTTTTCCACAGCAAATGTGGTCCTGGAGAGTTTATGTGGAAACCTGTGTCAGGAAGAAGACTTCTCTTGGAATGCGAGGGAGAGTCACCTAGGAAAGGACTCTCGGTGACATTTTTGAGAAGTGTGAGGAATCACCCACAAACTTCCAGAAACTGGATTTGTCTAAAACCAGGTGTGTCCCTTCTCTGGTCGTCTTGGTCGGTGACCTCAGATGTTTATTTCCACCCGACATCACCGGCCTTCACTAAGTACAGTGACTTATTTCACAACAGAAGGGCTCCATGTACTAAGCGATCTTGAGCACATCAGAATTTAAGTGTTATTTGGATCATATAGGCACAGGGACATCAGGTGCCTTCCGGTTACCATAGGATATTTCGTCTTTAAACCCACACCCCTGTTCAGCTCCTCCTTTTATGTGTCTTTTAAGGAATCCGAATTACAGTTTGTGTCACCAGTTGGTGAGCTAACAGAACAAACAAGCCGAACAAAACGAGTGTTAGTATAGTTCTCCAGGACCTCGTGTGCGCTTCTAAGAGGAAATCTCATTTCCGATGCAGAGGACCTGCCCGGGCCCTTCCCAGAGCCTCCCAGGGGAACATGCATTTGGGGTACTAGTGAGTCACAGTGTGCCGGATGTAGGAAGAGCTTCGTGCCCCTAACTGACTGGGGACGAGAACGGTATTCTTACTCCCTATCACCCTTTCCCCACTTCTTCCCTCCTACCCCTCCCCTGTGTCTTTCCTCCCCTCCTGCTCTAAGTTGTTTTTGCGTCTACTCTCTCCCTCCAGCTGTCCTTCCTGTGAATGAAGGGCACACCCAGTCATCCAGCAGCCCCACTGCCGGTCCCCCACTGTGGTGGGGGTTCTCAGGATTGTTTCAGCCGTAGGGGGTCACCCCACTCCACCTCTCCTGTTTCTGACCCCAAGTCGGGCTGCTGCTTCATTTTGCTCAGAGGTTCAGAAAGTATGAAACTCCTGCAACAGGGACTAGCTATGTGCAACATTTACCCTCCCGGCGAGCAGTTGGCCAGACAGGTGACTATGGTCTATAAATCCGGCTTGCTTTTTTCCCATGACCTCCTGCTGGACACAGGAGGAGACAACAGCGCAGTTCTGTCGTGGACAGGATGTGCCTGGGAGCCCTCCAAGCCAGTGTGGTCATCAGGGAAGCCGTCCCCTTGCTAGCTCCTCTCCTTCGGGCCCACAGTGCCCCTTTGGAGGTGGACCTGGCCTTGTGACTTGTGTCGGCCAAGGCAAGGGGCGTGGAAGGCTCGGCTCTCGGAGGCAGATGTTTCCAGAGCTGGGGTACAGTCGCCGTATGCTCTTCCAGCCATGAGAGTGATGATGGGCACACGTCAGGATGAAGCTTCCCTAGGCCCGACTCCCCCAAGGGAATGCAAGGAGCAGAACTCCCCACCAGCACGTGCTGGGAGTGGGTAAAACAAGAAAGGACCTTGTGTTGCGTGAAGCCACTGAGATGGGGGGCTGTTGGCACAGGATGATGTAGACCATCCCGGTTCATACAGGGTCAGCCTTGCTTGGACAGTTGACTCGCCATTTGTGAATGTGACGCTGAAGTGCCTCAGATTTTCCCTCATTGCCAAAGCCATTTTTTTTTCCCTTTCTTTTTTTAAATTTTTTTGAATAGGGACTCTTCCTACTGACAAGGAAGCTATGAAGACACGTATCTTGGTTCATTCCGGCTGTTATACAACACCATTGACCGGGTGACTTATAACCAGCAGAAATCTATTTCTCACAGTTCTGGAGACTAGACGGTCCAAGGTCAAGGCGCCGGCAGATTTATTATCCTGTGAGGACTCACTTCCTGTTCCACAGATGGCCGTCTGCTTATGCACCTCCACGTCTCGTGAGGGCACTGATCCCATTGCTGAGGGCCCCACCCTCATGACCTAATCACCTCTCAAAGGCCTCACCTCCCACATCACATTTTTAAATAAGATTTATCAATCATGTTTCTTTTCCCTCTTCCTCCCTCCCTCTCCCTCTCCCTCTTTCATTCTCTCTTCTTTGGTTCATCAAGTGGGAGAGAGTTGAATAACAAAAAAATTATTTGGTGAAAACTTTGCTTTGTTGCTGGAGAAATGTGTCTAAACATCAGATTTCCATATGTCTTTCGGTCAAAACATATGCTTTCCTGTTGACTTCAGTCCAAGTTGAAGATTTCAGTCACAGGGAGAGAATTGGAGTTACAAATGAACCTCAAGGTTTATCATTCTAACACAAACAGGAAAGTAAAAGAAGGGCAAGAAGGAGGGGAGGGAGGAAAAGAGAGAAAGAAAGAAGAAAAAAAGAAAGAGGGGAAAACGATATTCTTAAGATTTGCCTGGCCCCTGAGCACGCCAGGGTATTAGAAACGTCTTCAGGAAATGATGACATCTGTCAGATTCCATGCAAACGAGTCACTCAGAATGGTTGCACTGCGACATTGGAATGCACACTTTTCCATGATGCCATGTCTAAGACTGGATTTTAGGCAGTCGCTGTAACAAAACAAGGATCAAGTGAAGATGTGGAATAGGAACTGAAGACAGTCTTCAGTCTGATTATCAGTTTGAGAAGTTGTGCAGTGCCCAATAGAACCATATGTTCCTTTAATAAGTAATTACAATAATTTTAGAATAAAATTACAATATATTTATTCCAATTTACTCGTATTACCTTTCTCACACAGATTTTGTAAAATATTTAAGACACAAGTATTTATTAAGTTGTTAGTACCTCGCTGCTCAGTAAACAGTATGATCAGCTGTTTATGTTCGCCGAGGAGTGACATGAATCGAGAAAGCTTGAGAACCTCAGCTCTGTGGTGGTGTGAACTATTTAGAGGATCCATGCCAAATTTATATTTAACCTGGGGTCCTAATTATCTCTCAAAAACTTTTGTTAGTCTTAATTTATTAATAGCACATGTTTAATAAATTTGCACCTGCCTAACCATCAAGCTAGAATTTGTGGTGTTGAAACTATAGAATTTGGGGCGCCTGCGCGGCTCAGTTAGTTGAGCGCCTAGCTCTTAGTTTCAGCTCAGGTCATGATCTCGGGGTCCAGGGATCAAGCCTCATGTGGGGCCCCATGCTCAGTGGGGAGTCTGCTTGGGATTCTCTCTTCTCTCTCTGAGCCTACACCTTCCCACTTTGCTCGCTCTCAAATAAATCTTAAAAACAAAAAAAAGAAACTATAAAATTTGAGTTAAGGAACCATAAAGGAGTCACGTTCCGAAGCAACTGGATTCAGACCTCAGTACAAACTGGAGGCAGGTAGTGTAGGGAAGGAGCTTGAGGTTTTTGACATCAGCAAAAGTTGGGTGTCAGTTGCAGCCAGGCCCCTTTCTGAGCTTCATCTGTAAAACAGCGAATTCTACTGCAGGGTCATTGAAAGATGAAATGAGATCACATGTATCAAGTGGTATGTCCTTGGCACACGTAATTTTTCCCCCTTTCATGATTTGCTTTAGCCATTTAAACATGAAAACCAATTTTATAAATAAGGTTAGGTGGTTTTAAATTCTGATATTAACACATGACCAACCAAAAGAATTATATATGGAACAAAAAGAGTCCTGCCCCAAGGGACATAGAGTCTAATTCTAACCAATGCAGCCAAGGAAGAAAAATTCAAAGAAATGGATTGCAGCTGTATTTGAGGAGATCAAATTAATGAATAGTGTGGGGCACAGTTTTGGGTGGCCAATCTAAGATCAAGAAGGAGATTTTCCATGGACAAAGATGAAAAGAGCAAACAGACTAATGGAAGACCTAGAAGTCATACCCTCCCCCACTCTGCCTTGGGGGTAAAAGGAAATGCAGACACTATTATTCTTCATTAGTTTTCTGTCAATTATTTCCTACTAGTACTGTTTCTTGGGGTTCCATAGCCAAAATATCCCAGCTGTGTAGAGGTTGAAGCAGAGTTTCATTTGGTCTCTTATGATCTTCCTAGTTAATGGACATCTGAGTACACTTACAAATACTGATGAGTCAAGTGTCCAGGAACAAACATCTATGTAATTATACATATTTATGCATCTCATATATAAATACATTTTTAAAACCTAACCTTGGATCAAGGCAAGAGAAAACTTGAAATTTAGAAAAGCCTAACAAACTAGAAATTTTAATTCTTAGGTTTATCTAATCTGCTTTTAATATGCCTGCTTAGTCATAGTAACTATAATGTTATTCCAGACTGTCTGATTTCAAGGTCCAAGCTCTTAACTTCTGCTTTTACCCACAGTTTACATAGGGAGGAATAAAATGTGTGGTTTTTAAATAGACCCAGAGATTTTCAAATAGATACAAAGCATGTTGTTGACTTATTATACTTGGGTCCAACCTTTGTGAATTAAACCATCCACATACTGCATGCATAAATAATGAGGCTAGTTACCAACTACAGCTTACTTTTAAATTGAGTATTATCTCCCTTGAAGAGTCACTCTGGAATGACTCTGATGACTGTCCCAAATGTAGTTCCTGGTGCTATCTTGTGAGTCTCTGCCCTTGCAGAAGGAATTTGTGGGATACCTTTACTCTTACAGGTGTGATCTGTTTTGAAATAGCCAGCAGTAATTTAAGCATATCTGGTGAGGGGGGCCTGGGTGGCTCAGTTGGTTAAGTATCTGCCTTCAGCTCAAGTCATGATCTCAGGATCCTGGGTCGGAGCCACAAGCCAGGTTCCCTGCTCAGCAGGGAGTCTGCTTCTCTCTCTTTCTCCTCTCCTCCTGCTTGTGCACATTCTCCCTCCCTCTCAAACAAAATCTTAAAAAAAAAAAAAAAACAACAACAAAACATATCTGGGGAGTAAAGATTAGATTGAGCTAGTTGTATCGGTAGGGGTCCCTGGGAAAATTCTTTGGTGGACCTTGGCCCTCTTAAGAAAATGCCTTGCAGTAAGACTCTCTTCCCTAACCACTAGGCTTTCTCCTGAATAGCATGAACAAAGAAAAGTTCAGGAGCAAATGGGTTCACAAACATATAAAGAATAATTAACACAAGTCCTTTTCATACACTTTCAAAAAAACGAAAAAGAAAGGAACACTTTCTGATTCATTCTTTGAGGCCACCATTACCTGACATTACAGCCAAATAAAGAAAAGAAAATGGAAAACCATGTCCCTTATGAATATAAATGGAAAAGTACTTAACAAACTATTAGCAAGTTTATTTCAACAGAATATTAAAAAGATTATTTTTTACCATGACCTAGTGGCATTTATCCCAAGAATGCAAGGATGGTTCACATAAAATCAATCAACACTACCTATCACACCTATAAATTACAGGAGAAATAAAAAACATTTGATCAACTCAATCGACATAGCAAAAGCATTTAACAAAATCCAACACCAATTTCATGACAAAAAGTTCTTAGAAAACTAGGAATGGAGGGGAAATTTCTCAATGTGATAAATGGTATTTATGAAAGCGCACAGCTCACACCATACTCAGTGGTAAAAGACTTTAAGTTTTACCCGAAAGATCAGGAACAAGACAAGGATGCCTGCTTTCACTAGCTTCTATAAAAATATTGTACTGAAGGTTCCAGTGAGAGCTATTTGCTGCGAAAAATAAATAAAAGGCACCCAAATAGGAAAGGAAGAGGTAAAACTATATTTGTAGATGATATGATCCTATGTACAGAAAATCCCAAAGAATTCACAAGAAAGCTGTTAGGCCCAATAAATTTGGCATAGCTGTAGGTTATAAGATCAACACTCACAAATCAGTTATGTTTCTGTACACCAGCAATGAACCGCAAAAAAAGGCAATTTAATTTATGATAGCATCTAGGGATTTAAATACTGAAGAATAAATTTAACCAGGGTGGAAAAGACATGTATGCTGAAAGCTATAAACTATTAGTGAAAGAAATTTTTAAATATCTAAATAAATTTAAAGATATCCCATATTCACCAAAAAGAACACTTAACATTGTTAAAACACTACCTAATGTAAGCTACAGATTCAATGCAATACCTATCAAAACAGCCTTTTTTTTTTTTTTTGCAAAAATAGAAAAACCAACCCTCAAATTCATATGGAATTGGAAGTGGTCCCTAATTGTCAAAACAGTCTTGAAAGCAAATAACATAGTAACACAGTTCAGGGCACCTGGATGGCTCAGAAGGTTGAGCATCTGATTCTTGATTTCAACTCAGGTCATGATCTCAGGGTCATGAGATCAAGCCCCACATTGGGCTCTGTGCTCAGCATGAAGTCTCCTTGGAATTGTCTCTCTCCCTCTGCCCCTCCCCTGACCTGTATATATATATATATATATATATATGACAAATACATAGATACAGAAGGTAGAATGGAAGTTACCAGGAACTGAGGGGAGGAGGAAATATGGAGTTATTGTTTAATGGGTATAGAGTTTATGTTGGGTATGATGAAACAGTTTTATAAATAGATCGTATTGATGGTCATACATACAACACTGTAGATTTATTTAATGCCACTGAATGATATACTTAACAATGATAATTTTTCCGTCATGCATATTTCACCAAATTCGATAGACACTGAAGTATAAAAATGCATGGTGAATTCGAGACAAAGTATAGCTAGAGCAAAAGATGTGCAAGGGAAGTGACTGGAAATTAAGAAATAAGCTGAGGTTACATTCATGAAGTGTTTTGGCACCACTTTTGATGGAATGTAGACTTTACCCGAGAGTCAAGAAGAGCCACTCCAGGCTTCTAAACAGTCTTCTAAACGTTGCCCGCACCAAAGAGATTCCTGTTTGGAAAGGTAAGCATTGACAATGTGGAGGATGGCTGGTTCTCAAGTTGATGCTCCAAGCCAATGGGTTCCTCTTACCTGAACCTAGATGACACCTTTGGAAACGTACAATGTAATAACCACTTTTTCAGGACCATGAAGCAAGGCTTAGATAGAGTTAAATCTCTGTACTTCATCTTGAGTTTTCACCTGCTGCTAAGCTGCTAAATTTGTCCGTGTTCAGGAGAACTGTGCGCAGACCTCAGCGTCGCCAGTTGGTTGGCAATGGTTCATGTCATGGCTGTCACCCACACAGGTGTTGCTGATGCTGGGGGTTGCTTTGTTCTACGACTGTTGCTGTAACACCCAACACATAACCTGGTGTGTGGGTCCCATCATTATTGTAATTAAGAAAATGCCTCACAAAGAGTCAAGCTCCAGTCTTTGTAGTTGAGCATCTTTGATCCTTCATCTTTGCTTTGGCTCGCCCACACTGAACCGCGTCTGGGGACCTAGCCGCCCTCTATCCTCCAGCACCGCTACCTTCTCTGGGTATGTGCTGCCATTCAAGCGAGTGACTCCAGCTCTCTGGTTTTGATCTTCCGCATCTCAGACTCTGTTAGTACACCTGTTCAGTTAAGCATTTGTGTGCTATTTTCCCAAGAAATGCATGCAAAGACTTAACCAAAAAGCCACCTGTGATAACCATCTCTGGCTGTGATCCTTAGAGAACAGGGCTCCTGGCTTTTGGGGGGTATTTTTTGTTTTGTTTTGTTTTGTTTTTCCCAGCAGGACTTCTGCCATCTTACTTGGTGTCATTTGAGGTGTAAGGGAAGGGCTTCTGACACCAAGTCATGGCTCAATACCCTCAGTGCCAACCTTCACAGGAAAAGTCTAAGTTGCTCATTATTGGCCCATTGATGTATTAAAACTTGTCACATCTCCAAGCCAGAAAAACTAGACTATAACTTGGTCTCCAATCCCAGTTTCGGTATGAGTAAGTACACCTGACTGTAGCCCAGTCTCTCACCCAGGAAACTGGTGAGTGGTCAATCTCGTGCCTCATTTGTTTCCAAGAGTGAAATCAGAACTCAGACGGAAAATGAACCAGGAGACCGAGCTTAGGGAGTCCAGGTCCCATCTGGAGGAAGGAAAGGATCTTCTGAAATTTACTTTTACATGTTTACGTGGAGAAACATTGAGGATGGGTTGGGTTTTTTCTTATTTAAGAGAATTTGGTGCAGATCTTTGAAGGAAGCTCTATTGTGTCTGTGGTCCTTGACCACTCCCCACCTTTGCTGTTTTTAGACCATTTTTTGTCTCTGATTCTCCAGTAGTTTTTCTACTCATACATTCCTTCCATGTGAAAACACTCCGACCCCATCTGTGCACAATAAGATTCTAATGTCTCCAATTAAGGTCCCTCTTCTCTCCCTCTTAACACAGCGTCTTCCAATATTTCTGAAGTTAGAAAGGTCAAAAGTTCCAAAGCAATCTTACAAAAAGCCAGAGTTGGTTGGATAGCAGTCTAAAAAATGTAATCTCATCAACCCAGATTGCCTTGGGCCATCAGAATTAGACAAGCTACAAGAAAATTCAGTAGCTAAAAATGTTGTATTTCAGGTTGAAGAATATTTGTAATGCCTTTACACAACAAATCAAAAGGAGAGTGGGGAGGGGAGAATTTCACACCAGCTTTCCCTCATGCTATGTGGCAAAGTCAAGCGGTCTATCTAGGAGCTCCAGTAACTTCCATTAATGTTAAAAGCAACGCCTGTGGTCACCCACCCTTGAAGTCACACACGCGAACTCCCGGAAGGCCACTACTGGCTGCCTTCTGCTAATCAATCCCAAACAGCCGCTCTTTCTCCCTAATGCGTCGGGGAGTTGAACTTTCTTACAGAAATATTTGAAACGTGAGTTGAGACTTGAATAGGTTGTATGGAAAGACCGCTCTTTTTCGACGCATGGCAGAAAGGGATCAGTGGGCTCCTCTCTGCTTTACCTAGAACCTGGTTTTTGCTTGCAGGGGTGGTGACCCTATAGGTCAGCCTAGAATTAGGGGAACCATGGAGTTGGACCTCCTTGTTCTATAGATGGACAGAACTGCTTAAGTGACTTGTGTGTGCCATCTCTCTAGTGTGAGCATTTCTAAACAGGGATCCTAAGTGTTCTCTTAGGTGTCAAGGTGCTTTGGAGGAGAACACTAGACCTACCTATGTCCAGACATATATCCTCAGTGCATTTCTTGAGGCTCCCCTCACAGCTAAGAAAGTATCTGTAGGGCACGGTGTCAGCTTGGGCCAGAGGTGTCCCCTCCAACTGTCTCTGCATTCTTGGTCCCATGCACAGAGAGAAGGCAGCAGGAGAGGTTTGGCCCCGGGGGGGGGGGGCTGTGCTGAATTGTCTTTCCACTGGAATGAGATTATAAAACATTGAGTTATATGGGGCGCCTGGGTGGCTCGGTCAGTGAAGCATCTGATTTCAGCTCAGGGCGTGATCCTGGGGTCCTGGGATGGGCCCGCATCAGGCTCTGTGCTCAGTGGGGAGTCTGCTTCTCCCTCTGCTTCTCCCCCCAACTTGTGCACTCCCTCTCTCTCAAATAAGTAAGATCTTTTTTTTTTAAAGTTGAGTTACAAAGAGAAACTTGAGTGGAGTTATAAAAGGAATTCATATTCCTTATACTTTGGGTTATAGACTCCTTGTTTTGACTATGTTATATTTTATGACATACTGATCACGATTCTTGATTTTCAGCACCAGATCTGAAATCTCTGCCTTCTCTCCACCCAGATCTTTACCTTCTCTTCCTAAGACTGAAGACTGACCCAGTGGCCCCATTTACTCTCGACCAGGTCTGGGACCTTTGATTGGGCCAGATTCCCTGCAGTGGCTCACAGTGGTTCGGTGCACACGGGTTATAGACCATACGCTAGAGTCGCTCACCACCCCTGGTCCCAGGACAACCTGTGTGTCAGGGGCTGGTGACTCACTCCACGGACTCTGGTACCATAAGCACTGCCTTCTACTGTGAATGACTTTGAGGAAACATCCTGACACCCTCTCTGGGTAGGGAAACTTCTCAGCCCTTAGTCGTTGAGATTAAGAATCACGGCCTTTGAGACAGGAGCTAGGGAGCGCTCCCCCGAGGCAGTGACACGAGGCAGTGACATAAGCCCTACTGGTCGCGCTTCTGCACCGCTGCTGGGGTAGGAACAGGAAGCCAGTGTGGAAATCCGGGACCGGCCGTGGTGGGAGGACCTGGAAAGGAGTAGAAGTAAGGAGATGGGCCTTGGGTGACCACTTGGGAGGAAGCCGAAGTCACTGAAATTTACCGCTGTTGGTTTTGGAAATCACGTTCACAGGTTGGGCGGCACCGGAGTCGAGGCACATGGAGCCGGTAGCCAACGACACCTTTGATTCCCTGGAGCAGCGATAGTGGCAGTAGCATCCCCGCCGCCTTCATCACAGCCATAGTAGCTGCCGTCTCTGTTTAGAGCCAGGCCCTCTCCCAAGCACTGTAAATATGTTCGCACATTTAATCCTGTGGCCCCCATCAAGAAGGAACATTTATTCTAGAACAACTATTCTATTGAGGAAACTGAGGCACAGAGAGATGATGTGTATAGCCCAGGCAGTCAGGTTCTGGAGTCCTGTTGCTGACCATCGTGCTTTCCCGCCCTCAAGCTGGAGTCCGTGGACTGCCGCATACATCAGTCAGCGCCCACAGGGTGGGAGGGCCACGAGGTGCCCCAAGACCATGAACACAGGTGCCTCAGCATTGGGAGGTACTTGAGGTAGAGGGAGGACACAGAGAGAAAGGGAATCCCTTCTGGATGCAGAATGGAGACCTCCGAGAGGGCAAGACCATGTGGCATGGGCTCGGTTGGCATGTAGTTGGCCTGTGCCTGGCGCCATGCTTGGCGCAGGGACAGAAGCCGCGAGCGAGACACTGTCCCCACCTTTGTGAGGCGAGGAGGCCGTTGTGATCTAGCTACTGGAGGTAGAAAACACAGGGAATTGTCTGAGCACAGGAGGGACATCTAGCTCAGGATAGGGAGGTCCACAACGGCTCTCTAAAGGAGGGTGAGCTCGCTGAAGATGGAGGCGAAGAATGGGAAGAACATGGAAAGGGGCACGGCAGGTGTCTTGACATCGAGGGACAAGGAGTGCATCAGCAGATCGCTGCGGAGGATTGACTTAGGCGGGCAGAGAGGCAGGGTAGAGTTGTGGGGAGACAGGATTGACAGACATGACAGGGGTGGGGTCCCTAAGCAATTACATTCCGCCCCTTCTCTCCTCTCTGACCCTCGGGAGAAAAAAGAAAAAGTTAATTTCAGAACGGCTTCATACTCTTCAGAACTTGCCCTATCTTCAGGGGCGGCAGGGAGCAAGTCCTTCCCTCTGCCGATCATTTTCTCTGCCTCTAAAACTTTTGTCATCAGATGGGGTGGCTCCGAATTTTCTTTATTCCAACACAGCCAGGAAGCAATTTCTCAGACAGTTTAACTTTGATGGCAGGTGATCTTCGTCCATTGCGCACATCAACCTGTCGGGGACTTGCTGTCTTCATCATTTTGATTCCTCTTTGGGGGCACTTCCCGCACCCCCACCCCACCCCACGGGACTCTTTCCCAGAGGGCGTGAACAGGAATCGGCAACTTTAATCTTATGCCCCGGACCAGATCTTTTTTGCTTAACAATGACATCATGTAGCTCACACTAAGTAATGAAATTCGTTTGTGAAACTCTCTCTTCACCAAAAGAAGAGAACAAAGTTACCTTTTTTGGGGCGCTCAGCCCCTGTGTCTCCAGCAATCTGTGATGTTAGGAACAGCTGACAGTTTCTGTTCACTTGCTTTTGCTCCCCAGTTCTACTTCCCATGTGGAAAGCCAGGGTGATTTTTAAATAACAGCTCGTAAGATCCGATGTGGCGGCTGCTGGCAACTCTGACATTGAGCTTGGCTGTGGCCTGTTACCCAGGATTCCGTGCTCCTCCTTGAGAAGCAATTACAGTTTCACAGGCTGGAATTAGAGCTCCCCGCGGTGTGCAGTGGAGACGCTGGCTGCTGTCAAAGCCATTTCAGGCTGCTCATCTCTTGCTGGGGTATGAGTGAGCATAGAGGTCCTCCTCGTGGAAGCAGAGGTCCGACAACTTGAAAACTTGGAATCTGTCATACATTTCAATTCTCACCAAGGTCGGTGGGCACGGCCCGCTCCCTGCACAACATGTGAGGGCGCTAGGTTGTGGACGGTGGGTGTTTTCGTAATGATAGAGCTCAAGTTCAAGGGTTCTGGAGAGAAAGGAGAAGTGTTCGGCCTGGGAATGGGGGGAAAACAATGAAAAAGGGCCCCAGCTCCCGGATGAGCCAAATGTGGAGAGAAGGAAGTAGGGGAGAGCTTCTGAGATGGACACCAGGGGGGGTGCCCTTTCCAGGGCTCCCGGAAGGCCTTGGCACAGATCACAGGGGACAGCCCCTGCTGCGCAAGGAGGAACCTGGGAGCAGGGAGTTAAAGCTGGTTTCTCAGTAAGCTCTTAGCGCCGCATGGGGCTTGAACTCATGACCCCAGGATCGAGCCTCACCTCATCCACCGACTGAGCCAGCCAGGCGCCCCTGAGAGTTATAACTTCTTTATAGAGCTTTGGTCATTACCCTGGATTCAGATTTGGGCTTCTAGTACTACTCCATCTTACACAGTGAAATGTTACCTCACGGACTCAACTTCCTTCTGTCCTTTAGGGGTCATAATACCCACCTTGCGGGGTTGGGAGGGGCCCCGTTGTGAAAAGCGCTCTTCATAGTGGCCTGCCCATCGTGGCCATGCCTAATATTAGCCGTCATCAGCCAGCCAGAGGCTTCGTCCAATCTAGAACCCTCATGAGTTGGTCACAGGCAAGAACCGTCGGCAGAATTCTTTCCTCAGTAGTTTGCCCTCAGTCATTTACTTTAGAAACTTAAATCTATTTTATGTATTTATCTATTTATGTATCTATTTTTTTAAAGATTTTATTTATCTATTTGAGACAGAGAGACGGTAGGTGGAACAGCAGAGACAGAAGGAGAAGCAGCCCCCCACTGAGCTGGGAACCCGACATAGGGCTCAATCCCAGAACCGGGAGATCATGACCTGAGCCAAAGGCAGATGCTTACTCAGATGAGCCATCCAGGTGCCTCTGTGTATCTATTTTAAAAGAAAACTTTTAGGGGCACCAGGCTGGCTTAGTGGAGCGTGCAACTCTGGATCTCCGTGTCCTGAGTTCAAGCCCCATTTGGGTGTAGCAGCCATGTAAAAATAGTCTTTAAAATAAGGAAAGGAGGGGCACCTGGTAGCTCAGTCCGTTAAATGGTGACTCCTGATTTCAGCTTGGGTCATGATCTCGCCCAAGTCGGGCTCTGTGCACCGTGGGGAGTCTGCTTGCGACTCTCTCCCTCTGCCCCTCTCCCTGTTCATGCTCTCTCTTGCACACATGTTCACTCTCAAATAAATAAATCTTTAAAAAAAATGGGAACAATGTGAAATTCTGCTTAGCATTACTTCATGAAGGCTGTGGACTGGGGCTTGCAGGGGTCAGTTAAAAAACAACCAACCAAAAAAAGGAGACATAAAAGGGAAGGCGTCAAGGGCAAATTCCAAGGTAAGCCGTCCTCCCCAGCTGTGCCCCCCCCCATACTTAAGGAGCTGGTCAGTTCCACTGAGGACACTTATTCTGTTTCCTGTAGCCTCACTCTTGAATTTGAAAATAGGAAAGAAGTATCTGGCAGAGAAATTAATCAACCTCTCCAAGTTTTTTTTTTTTCACTTTATTCCCTGGACTCTGATATGAGCTTACAGGGGAAAATAAATGAGTAAAGCTCCTTTTCTTTGTTTCTGATGATGAAGAAATGTGCAGCCCCTCTGAATGAGAGTTGGTAGTCCCGCAGCAACACCTGTTTCACTCCCGAATTTCTGGGTGGGTGGGGGCTTTGACCCAGCGGAGCTGAGGGGCGTTTCGCCTAGGCCCCAGTGCCCAGGAATCGGGTTCCTGAGTGGCCAGCTCTGCAATCCAGGCAGGAACGCTGAAGCTTCTCATTCTCTCCTTGTTACTTTTGCTCTGGCCAGTTTTGGGGAGGAAAATTAGGAAGCAGAACTTTACATCTATCAAATCCTGCTGTGTGAGTTTATCAACCTCTAGTTTAATCTTTTGAAAGACTTCTTCCCACTGTTCCCTGCCCAGCACACATCCAGTCTAGGAGTAACGAGTCCCCTCTGCCAGCTGTGTTTTAAAAGCTTTAATGAAATGAACATCTACAGGCAAAAGTCCAAGGCTAGCTTGAGGCATCCTACATCAGTATTCCTGGGACAAAGGAAGATTCAGATGATGAGAAATTTAAATTTTTACTGCGGCCGCTCTGTCCCACCATCCGCCCCCCGCCGTCACTGTGTCACCTCTTGGATACTCAGCACCCCGCACACCCCGGTTTACCCACCGAGGCCTGCCTCTTGGAGATCACCATCTTTCCATTCCCAATCGTCCACAGTGGGACCCCAAAGTGAGCCAGGAGGAGATAATCATGCAAAGGGATCAAAGTGTTTAGAACACGGAATAAAACTTCATTTTAAGATGAGAAGAAAAGATAATAAGATTGTCCTGCAAGAAGGTGTACAAAGACAAAGAAATTATTGAGATAAAGTAGGAGGTGGAGTGTGACCCTTGGACTCATCCTCTGTGTAGAATGATCACTTCACCATCAGCTGGTGTCTTGGGCTAATGTTTCAATAAGTACAGGTGTAGGACACCTTTTATTTGTCAACCTTTTTTTTTTTTTTTGGACTAATTTAGCGTCGAGACACTCTCCGGACTTCAAAGAAGGCTTATTTGTATCCGGGAAGCCGTTTATGCTGACAGTCATTTCCACCCTTCGTTCACTATCGGACAGATCTAATTATCAACCAGAATAACGATGCCAGTGATGATCTATGATGTATTAAAATTCAGTCTGAGTCTGTGGATTTAACTCAATTAAACCTCAACAGTTTTTCTCAAGTAAGGACTCCATACTCAAGTGAATATAATCACCCAAAAAACTCCCCTCCAAGGAATCAAAGAGGCTACTGCCAGTACAATGTTGTGTAGGCTTATAAAACAAAATGTCCTGTAAATGTTAGGGGTCATTCGTCACATTTTCCCTTGATCACACATCTTTTCTGTTGGTCACGGAGAAAATGGCTAAATGTAGCGCTACGGTTCGCTGCCGTTGGCAGGAGGTCGAGCGAGGCACCTGATCTTGCCCTCCAGAATCCCTCCTTCTGATGGTAGGCGTTCCACCTTGTGTTTTTAAACTGAGGTGAAAGTCCCATAACATAAAATTAACTATGCTGCCTCCACTTCTATTTCCAAAACGTCTTTATCCCAGAGACAGGAACTGCACCCATGCAACGGTGACTCTTCAATCTCTCTTGCCCCAGCCCCTGGCGACCTCTATTTGACCTTCTGTCTGTGGATTTGTCCATTCTACATGTCTCCAATGAGTGGAATTGTGCAATAGTTGTCCTTTCTGTGTCTGGCTTAGTTCACCTGGAATAATGATTGTCACGTGTCTCAGAACTTCTTAATTTTTTATAGCTGAATAATACTCGTGTGTGTGTATCTGGCACATTTTGTTTATCCAGTCGTTTCATTCGTCTCTTGGATACTCAGGCCGTCTCTCTCTTTTGGCTACTGTGACTAGTGCTGAAAATGCGCGTGTGTACTCGTATCTGGTGGAGATTCTGTTTTCAATTCTTCAGGGTACGGACGTCGCGTGGAATCACTGGGTCCCATGGGAATTTTCTATGTTTAACTTTCTGAGGAGCCGCCAAACTGTTTTCCTAGAAGTCCATCTTTGGCAACTCGTCCCGTTGGATTATGCATTCCTGTTTCCTTAGATGTTTTAACAGCTTACTGTAAAAATCCCCAAACCTATCTGGAACCGTGGAGTACAACAAATCCCATGTATCTACTACCTCGATAGCCGTCCACCGTGTGGCCACACGGTTTCGTCTATTTTCCCTACCCATTGCCTCACTTTTCCCTGTAGTCAGGGCATTTTATTTATTTTATTTTATTACTTTTTTTTTATTAGAGGAAGGGGCAGAAGTAGAGAGAGAATCTCAAGCAGGCTCCACACCCAGCACGGAGCCCAACATGGGGCTCGATCCCGTGACCCCAAGGCCATGACCCGAGCTGAAATCAAGAGTCGATGCTCAACCAACTGCACCCCCCAGGAGCCTCTGCCAGAGCATTTTAAAACACATACTAGACATCATGTAATTTACCCCAAGAAACAAGTATACTAGTGAAAATAGGGAACAATATCTCCTTACATAACGGCCACAACAAAGTTGACACTAATCCTTTAATATCAACCAGTACATAGCCTGTATTTACGTTTCCCTCTGAGTCTTAAAATACTGCCTTGCATTTGGTTTGTTTGGATCAGAATCCAAACAAGATCCACTCATTTGATTAGTTTATATCTGAAGTGCCCACTAAGTCGATTTTAATCACTTTCCTTTTTATTTGTGTCACTGACTTGTGAAAGAAACCAGGCAAGGTGTCTTACTGAATGCCCCTGTTCTGAGTGGACTGATTTCTTCCTTGTGGTATTGTTGACATCCTCTCTCAAAGTAAACATTCTATTTCTGCAATAGTGGTATGGTTGGTTCCTAGGGATGCCGTTCTCTAGCGTTAATACCAAACGTAGGAATCATCTCATGTACATTTTTAAAAATAGATTTGATTTATTGATTTATTTATTAGAGAGAGAGCACAAGCAGAAGGAATGGCAAAGAGAGAGGGAGA
>PITA01014068.1:0-37536 GCA_004023965.1 Spilogale gracilis | reverse complement strand
GATCCCAAAACATGTCCTGGGGCCCAGTAGAGAGGACGAAAAGAGATTTCACCCTCTTCACAATCTGGCCAGCTTTGGCCAACTCAGCCAGAAATCGTTCTGATGATGCCTTAAGCAGCTAGGGGCCTACCAACTCTGGGAGGAAGGCCCCCAGGATGGAAATCACTGTGTGCAGCCCACACTTCAGGAAGGGGGGAGGGTCATGTTCCAACTGCCTGAGAGCAGAAAGCATACATGAGTAATTTGGAATTCTTCTGGAGTTATTTCTTCCCCATTTATTTATTTATTCAGTCATTTATGTATATCAGTTATGGGCTCATGGATACTTTCATTTATTTATTTATTTGTCTGTTTATTTATTTATTTAAAGGATTTTATTTAATTGACAGAGACACAGCAAGAGGGGAACACAGGAAGGGGGAGCGAGAGAGGGAGAAGCAGGCTTCCCTGCTGAGCAGGGAGCCCAGCCCAAGCCGAAGGCAGATGCTTAATGACTGAGCCCCTGAGGCACCCCGGATACTTACTTTATACTTTGGGTTATAACCAATACAATTTCATTTATTCTGTTGCTCAAAGCTTTGGCCATTAGGAGCTCTTCACATTGGCTCTTGAGTGCCTTTTATATATCCCAATCAGTGTGATGGGGTTTTGTTTTGTTTTGTTTTGTTTAGAGCACTTCCTTACCTTCTGGCACTGTAGGATGCTCCGGGATCATCTTGTATATTTCCTGCCCCAATCGTAGAATCAGCCATTTCTCCAAGAAGCCCTGGTTCCTTTGATCAGGGCATGGTTTCAGAGCCCAAGATCTGGATGTGAGGTGTGTTCATGTTACGGGGTGTCATGGCTCTTGGTCCGTCTCATTGACAGGAGCAAGGAAATATGTGTGTCAGCCAGGAAATATACAGGAATTTCTGTAACCATTTCTATACACAACCATCTATAGCTATATGTAGTTTAAAAATGTGAGTTCATTCTGATGTCTTCAACTGTAGATCATTACCACACATTTCATTCCATCCTCCTGCCTGTGCTCACTATTGCTCCCCAGCGAGAGACTTGGCTGCCACCAGCTGTCCCTTGACTCAGTTCATCTGTTCCAGAATGTTCCCCTAGCATTCTCCCCCGGGGTCCCTGCACAGAGGCGCTTCATCGACCAGAGCACAGCTCTTTGGTAGAGTCTCCATAGTCCTTAGTTTTACAGATTCTACTTCTTTCCAGAGTTAATTACATAGACAGCTCTTAACTACTCCACTACTCCCTTCAGTGAGATTGCTTGATACATTTAGGACACATTCAGATTCTTTTGCCCTATTTGCATTTCTTCCTGGGATCCTCTGACCTCAGAATGATTTTTTTTTTTTAATTTCCATACATTAAGGTTTTACTCTTTGTACTGTTTCTTTCTACAGGTTTGGGTGATGTAGAATGTCTCATCTCCTGATTCCCCGGCAACACTGATCCGTTTGCCATCTCTATGGTTTTGACTCTTCTGGAATGTTCTAGTGTTGGAATCATATACTTTGTAGCCTCTTCAGATTGGCTTCTCTTGCTTTGCAGTATGCATTTATGATTCGCCCATGTCTCTTTTGGTTTGATAGCTCAATTGTTTTTAACATTTTCCATTGTATGGATATACCACAGTTTATTCATTAATTTTCTTATTAAAGAACATCTTGGTTGCTTCCACATTTTGGCCATCATGTTTAAAGCTGCTCCATTTGCATGGAGGTTTTAAGATGAATTTAAGTTTTCCACTTAGTTGGGTGAATAAGAAACTGCCAAACTATCTAGCAAAGTGGCTACGCCGTTTCACGCCTCTCCCAGCCATGCAGTTTCTCGCTGTGTACATCCTCACCAGCAGCGGGTATTATCAGGGTATTTTTGTTTCTTGTGTTTTGTTGTTGTTGTTGTTATTGTTTGTTTGTAGAAGTTAGGCATTCTAATTGTTATATAGTGGCATCTTGTTCCTGCTTATATGTTTTTTTCTTTTCTTTCTTTTTTTTTTTAAAAGAAAAAACACAGAATTGTTTCTTGTTGGGGAGGGGACCCCGCAGTTCATGAGTTCTGGAAACTGAATCAATATGAATGTGAGCCCTCACACACACACACAGCCCTTCTTCTCTCCCATCGTACACCCCTAAATAACAACAAGGGAAGAAGACTCTCATCTCTAAGGAAAACTTATTAGTGAAACGTATTAAATATGTCTAGGCAGTGGCACACATTTAATATAATAAAAATGTCTGAACACATTTTATTAGTAAATAAATTAGAATAAAATTAGAATGACCAAAGGAAGAAAATAGTCCTATATCACAGACCACACGAGACTCACGGGAGAATCACCCCCCCACCCTGCCCTCTCTGTGGCCCCTTTAGCCTGTCCAGCAATTCCCATTATAAGAGGCTCTTGTGCTGTGACGAACAACTAATCACAAAGAAAAACTATCGGAAAACGTTGCGCAACTCTGCAGATAGCCACTGCTCTCTCAGCCTGACAGTTTTCTCCAGAGCGTGTCCCCTCTGATCACTTTATCATCAGCACACTGGGTGAAACACGTAAACATCAAAGGAGAAGGAAACACGTAGAAGACGACATCCACAAACAATGAGCGCCATCAATGAAAACATGCATATCCAAACTAGGAAGTTCAGGAGAAGCTCTCACAGCAAGCCATGACTTAGGGGACTCCCCTGACCAGCTCTCCTTCCCCAGGAAGCCAGGAAAGGGCTCTGGGAGCTTCTGTGCACTATGCTGAGACTTCTACTCCCAAGATGTGGGTAGGTCATTCCCAAAATGACATTTTACTGACCATAGCTCTGTAATTTCTTTAAATCATATCATGAATGTGAAACGTGAGTTTGAATAGGAGACTTGTAGTCATGATTTCATTGGAAACTATGTTGAAAGCTTTGTAAAGACGTGATCTATATAAATGACAAGATACATAGGTGACTAAAAGAAATGGTGAGAACGATACTTTGAATCGAGGGGAAAAAACTATGCAAAGACAGGGGGACCTTGCATCCAGATTTCTTCACCACAGTGACCAAATTCTCACTCGTGTTTAGAGAATCAGAAGCTGGACATTGAAGCTGCTGCTTATGGGGGTGTCCTGTACGAGAGAGATGGTCCAGTCCATAGGCTCATCGTCAAAGAAAGTGCTCTGGTTCTACAGGGAAAGATTCAAATGAGTGGACATTTATAGATTTCACAGTCATTTTTTATTCTCCAACTTTAACAATTAGCAGCCAACTGAGAGAGTGTGAGTAGGAATGCGGCTTCTGGGATGCCACCCCAGATAAACCAGAAATCAGCGCCCAATGTTCCCTGCTCTCACACAACACCGTAACTTGCTCACAGACTCCGTTATCCGCTGAAAGGCTCCCCTCAGGTTCCCACTGGGCCTGCCCAAGTAGTGATTTCCTTGCCTTGCAGGATACAGGGTAGGTCTGGGATAGAAGCATGGGCTTCCCTGGCTTCTCAGGGTACCCTGCAGGCCATAAAAATATTACCATTGTGTTTGTTTCTGCCATCTTTGCAGATGTCCATGTGAAATCAGAAAACACTGGAAAGGGTGCTGCATCAACAGGCGCCTGACCTCCATTGCTGACTCATTTTCACCCTCATTCCTCATTAAAAGCAATGGTAGTGTGCAGATAGGTTATATTAATCAGTGTGGACAGTGGATGCCTTAGTTTGGACATTAATAGACAGTGTTCTTGTCTGAGTGTTTGTAATGAGCAAAGGTAAATGTTTGGCGGTTTCGGGGAGTTCGACATCATTGGTTAGCAATAATGTATACAGTTGACTCTTAAAGGATGAGGGAGTTAGAAGGACTGACCTCCCATGTAGTTGAAAATTGGGTATAAGTTCTATTTCAAGATTTCATTTATTTATTTATTTTAGAGGGAGAGGGAGAGAATGTAGAGTGAATGAACACAAGTGGGGGGAGGGGCAGGAGGCAAGGGAGAGGGTCTCAAGTAGATACTGCGCTGAGCACAGAGCCTGATGCAGGGCTCGATCGCAGGACCCTGAGATCCTAACCTGAGCCGAGATCAAGAGTCAGACACTTAACTAACCGGGCCACCCAGGTTCCCCTGAAAATTGGGAGTAATTTTCAAGGCCCCAAAGACTTACCTACTAATAACCTCCTGTTTACCAGAAGCCCTACTGATAGATAAGCTGTAGATTAATACAGACTTTATGTGTTATAGATATTACACAGTGTATTCTTAGAATAAAGTCATAAGGAAGAGAAGATACATTTACAAGATTACTCTATCTATTGAAAATAATCCACGTGTAAGTGGATCCACACAGTTCAGATCTGTGTTATTCAAGGGTCAGTTGTAGTTATATAACATTATGCTATATAAAATGATGTCTGTATAAAATAATGTTATATTTGGAGTATCTCAGCAAAACCACATTCATTATTATAAGCTGTAGTGTTAATTGCCGAGCAACTATTGTTCTTTTCTTAATTTATTAAATCAATGCCTCATCCCAACTTACCCAGTCGAATAATTTTACTTAACAAACACTAATCTAATTTTTCATCTTCTGTGAATGAATGCAAGTATTTGAATTGATAAAAGCTTTAAAATAGCTTTGGGGGAAACTGCCAGATTACTAGTGGGGATTTGCTCTGAATTGTGATTCACTTCTCTGGGCAGAAAATTTATTTTGATAAGCTCTTAAAATTAATCAGATTCTCTAAAGTACATTTCCTTAGACATCAGTATTTATATTTTATATTTATATAGAAGAAGACGTAGGTTGGCATTTGCTATTCGTGCCCAACTGTGGATTTTTTGAGAGGAGAATGATCTGTGAGATCATTTGATTTATTTAAGAGTGATTCTTCTACCTGCTTGCTACAAGGATCTAAGGTTTTTGGGGTCTTCATATCCTTTCGGGCATTTACAAAATAGTGGATTTATTTCTTCTCTTCATCGTCAACTTTTTCCTAAGAGGTTTTAATATCAGCACATTTCTAATGTCATGAGCCGCAAAATATTAATTAAGATAAAATGAGTCTGTAAGTTCACTGCCCATTCACAGGAGCAAAGCACAGTAGGGTGAGACCCAGGCTCACTCTGTCCCTCATTGTCATTCAGGAAATCACTCCAGGACTGCTCCCCCACCCCCCACCCACACTCTCAGCTACTCCCTTCTCCCTACACTGTCACTTACTATAACTGGTTGTCAGAAACCACTAGAGAAAAGGAAAGGGCTGGAGGTAAGGGAGGGGGACCAGAAAATATTAGAAAATTGGGGGGGAAATTCCAATTTATTATCTAATTTCAACAATTGTTTTTGATAGTTTTTCGAAGCATTTGAAATGACACATGGCAAGAATAGCAGAGTATCTTACTATGTCTCAGTCCTTGTCACTGACGGAAACCAACACTCCCAATGCTCCTCCAGAGGACACGCATTGTTCTTAATCAAAGGAGGGAGGAACGAAACTCACATAGGCCTTTTCATTCTTCTAGGCATGAGAGCAGACAATTTCCAAGAGTCACCTCACCAAATATAATTAATAGTCTTTAGAGTCATCAAAAATTGGAGATAGTTTGCTGTGCAGAGTGGAGACAGGAAGTGCTAATATTGAGAAAAAGAAAGCTGCCCCTGGCCCTTTTGTTTGAGGAAGTGCGCGTGTGGAGTAGCAGTAGTTGTGGGAGCTCCCGCTGCCTCAAGCGGCCCGGCAGGGCAGGGGAGGGCACAGCAGGGCACGGCAGGGGAGGACAGGGGAGGGCAGGGGAGGCCCTAAACCAGCTCCACTCTTTGCTGCCAGCCAACCTGGGTGCATGGGTCGTTGTCGTTGTCTTCTTCTCCTCTCCCTCCCCCTCCCCCGCCCTTCCCCCTCCCCTCCCCTCCCCGCTCCTCCTCCTCCTTCTCCTTCTTCTTTTAAAGATTTTATTTATTTATTTGACAAAGAGAAACACAGCCAGAGAGGGAACACAGCAGGGGGAGTAATAGAAGGAGAAGCAGGCTTCCCGCCAAGCAGGAAGCCCGATGTGGGGCTCGATCCCGGGTCTCCAAGACCATGACCTGAGCCGAAGGCAGTTGCCCAACCAACTGAGCCACCCAGGCGCCCCACGCATCTCCTTCTGAACCTCTGTGTCCTGTCTGTTCGTTGGGGATGGTTGTCACCTTCTTCTCAGGACACCTGTGAGAGCAGAAGAAGATGACACATCCCAAGCACTTAGCATGGGGCGTCGCATACAGTAGGTACTCAGTAAAGCTCCCCGTGTAGTCCCTGCCAGAGGAGGGTAAGGCTTCTGCGTGGAGACTGAGGCAGAGTCCATCCCCACTGACCGCAGCCCCGGGGCCCAGGCAGGTGCCGGGAGTCCCACTGGTCACTGTGCAGGTAGCCAGCTGGCGGGATGCTCCATAAAGGTTGGAGCGGAACTGAACTCCACAGTGAGTCATACTATTTCCAAAGAGCCCACGTTTAAAATGCACCATATGTCGTAAATCATTTTGTACACAATCTGTGTAACAAGACTGCCTTAAGCCCACTTCATGACCTAGTGGCTAGCACAAGAAGTTGTTTACAAACTATTCTTCTTCATTAAAATGTCCCCCCAAGGAAGGGTTCCTGTCCCTCTGCAGACATATCTATCATTTCTCCTTCCTTTCGTCCATTTAATGGTATGTCTTACATGCTAAGCTCTGCTAAGTAATGAGGCCATGAAATTAAAGAGGCACAGTCTTATCCACAAGGAGCTCACTAATAGTCTTCAGTGGGAAAGAAACCCATATAAACAATAAAAAGAGAGGAGAGGGGAGGGGAGGGGAAGATAAGAGAGAAGGGAGGAGAAGAGAAGAAGAAAGAAAGCCATATAAACATATTGGGGGGTGGGGGTAGGATAAAGGAATGTTCTGTGTTTCAAATGCTAGAAACACAATAACTTTACTTTGTTTTAAATACATACACATTTATAGATATATAAACATATTCTAGAAAAGGCCATATATGTATGTATGTGATACAATTATGTATAAATATATAAATACACATAATATATAAATACATATTTCACATATGTATCTCATTTTATGTATACATATGTGAAGAGCTTTCCAGAGTGTTCCAGAGTCTCCTCACTCTATGACCTCTACTTGCATCTCCTTGGTCAGAGATCTATCAGGCCTGCTCCTATTTTGCAGAAGCTGGGGAATGGGGGCGCTGTGGCGGGAGCAGCACCGGTGTTGGGTGAGGACAGAGGGAGCGAGCGTGGCTCTCGCACAGACAGCCATGGGCACCTCCCAGGACACGGAGCACGGCCAGGCCAGACTCCAGACCTCCCGCTGGGTCTCGGCCTCGGCTGCGCACGGAGCCACGCGAGCGGCTGTGGGACCTGTGGCTCCGTGACCCAGCCGCAAGGAGAATCAGCTGCCCCGTCCGTGCAGCCCGGGGCCCGGGGTTTCGCCACGCGCAGGTGCTCCCAATGTGCAGCAGGGACGGGGGAAACCGCCGCCTGGGAGCGGCTTGCACCGCCGGGACTGCCTTGCCTGTTTTTTTGTTTTTTAAAATATTTTATTTATTAATTTGAAAGCGAGGGACACCAAGAGAAGGAACACAAGCAGGAGGAGAGGAAGAGGGAGAAGCAGATTCTCCGCTGAGCCCGGAGCCCGACATGGGGCCCAATCCCAGGACAGGGACCATGAGGCCAGCCCAAGGCAGTCGCTTCACTGACTGAGCCCCCCAGGCGCCACCCTGCCTTGCCTCTTCTCAACAGCTGGAACTTTGGAGTCCTTTTCACTTGGGCCTGTAGACGGACCACAGACAAGAAGCTGTTCATAGACTGTAATTAAGAAAAAGAAATAATTCCATCTCTGTGGGCTTGTAAAACACCAGTAATTGACATACTGGGAAGTAATTGATCTGTGAAGGACTAGCAAGCGATTTTCCGTCCTTGGACATTTTTACAGCTTCCATCCCTTTCACCCAAGCAGGTGAGTAAGACATCAGCTTTTAATCGTGGGGAGTGGGGCCAGAGGGGCCTTGGCTAGGAGGAGGGAGCAGTCTTTCCGGGTTTAATCAGTTTCCTTCCTCCCGCTGGCCTGTGAGTTCATATTCTTAAGGGAGCCTTTGTCCTCAGTGAATCCTTGTCTATGTTCATGCTTTCCTGCTTATCGTGACAGGGTGAAGAGAGTATGTTGTGTTCTTGATCTGCCTGCTTTGAATTTAAAAAGAGGTCAGAGCCAATATGAGATTATTTCTTCCACTCATTTATAATTAATAGCAGTTAATAATTTAACATGATTGCTTCATTTGTGTTTGAGCTGGATGGGCTCACCTATGGTAGAATATATCATTTCAGAGGACTTGTTAGGGATTTTTAAAATGTTTTTAAAGCATTTCCAGAGCTCACCCTAGAAGCTCGTTTATGGATAGGCTAAGCTAAGGCCACCTTGGGAAACACAATGAGTTTTATGGTAAGGATGAAAGAGAGAAGATTGGAGACTCACTGATAATCACCGTGAAAGGAGGTTCTGAAATTGAAAGCCTAGATCTGGACATCAGAGTCCAGGGGAACCGAATACAAAGAGGGAGTTGTCTGGATAATCCCCACTTGTCACCCAGATACTTTCTGTATCGTCTGGTCCTGTCCTTCTTGGAATTCATTCAGAGGCTTTGGAGGTTGGAACATCAGAAGGAATTTGTTATAATAATAGGTCCCGTATACTAAGCACTGTATTGTAACAGGTGCTGTACTTGGCCCTTGGTGCACATTATATATTTTTTAAGGTTTTATTTATTTATTTGACAGAGAGAGATCACAGGTAGGCAGAGAGGCAGGCAGAGAGAGAGGAGGAAGCAGGCTCCCCGCTGAGCAGACAGCCCAATGTGGGCCTCGATCCCAGGACCCTGAGATCATGACCTGAGCCAAAGGCAGAGGCTTTAACCCACTGAGCCACCCAGGTGCGTGGTACACATTATCTTGTGTCATCCTTCTAACAACCCATTTCACAGAAAGGTAGTTGAGGCTCAGAGGAGTAAACTGACTTCACTGAGTCCTGTAGCTAGTAAGCGACAGCTGGGACTTGGAACCAGGTCCCACCCTAGAGATTCCTTTAACTGCGTTCTTTTTTTGAAGAAAGAGGAGGAGGAGGGAATAGAGAAGGAGAAGAAATCTGAGAAAGTGTTGCAGAAACGCTCAACCATCTGTGCCTAATGTTTCAAAATATATATTTTAAATATTTATGTGTGTGTGTGTGAGAGAGAGAGAGAGAAGGCGTGCGTGCAGGGGGAGGGGCAGAGGGAGAGGGATAGGATCTCAAGCAGACTCCCTGATGAGTGCAGAGCCCGACGTCAGGCTCGAGCCCGGGACCCTGAGATCATGACCTGAGTCAAAATCAAGAGTAAGATGCTTAACCGACAGAGCCACCCAGGCGCCCCTGTTCCCAAATAGACTTACCTGGTAACTCCACCTGCGTGCACACTGATGTCTAGACACGGAGTCATTTCATCAGCCACAGTGAGACGGCGGCATCAGAACAGCCCTGTCCAGGTCGGAAGTGAATGCCTGAGTGTGGCTCTCTGCAGTCCCCTCAGCGACGAGCGGGTGAGCCAGGGGGCCAGAGCCGGCGAGCTCGACGCCGGGTCGCCCCAGGGGCTCAGCCCTCACAGTGAAGACTCAGGCATTGGCAGCACCTGGAAGCAGAGTCGTTCTTTTTGAGAAAAATAGCTTCTCTTTGTGTCGTTGTAGAGCCTCTAGTCCTTGGAATGAGCGGCGGCTGCTGGGATTTGGAAAAGTGGTGAATGTGCTTCATCCTCTCTTTGTGGTTCCTCCCTTCTGACTCCCTGAATTCACAGTCAGTGGGAATGTAGTTAGTGCCTTCTGTATGTCCAGTGTTATATCCTGATGATATTTTTCAAACTGGAAATTGATTCTAAGTGTATTTCTATTAAAAAAAAAATCTTAGGGGCACCTGAGTGGCTTAGTCCGTTAAGCGCCTGCCTTCAGCTCAGGTCGTGATCCCAGGGTCCTGCAACTGAGTCCCACATTGAGAGAAGACTATGGGCTTTCTCTCTGCCTGCAGCTCCCCCTGCTTGTGCTCTATTTCTGACAAATAAATAAGTAAAATCTTAAAAATAATCTTAGAGCTAAAGGTGTTTTTATGAATCACTGCTGGTGGCTGGTTGCTGATCACATTATGTCTAAGCCCCTTTGCTTAGCATACAAAGTTCTCACTACGGACTGTTAGTCTGCTTTGCCAAACTAATAATCCTTTGCCAGTCATCTCCATGCAAACGCATTTCAGCTCCTCTGAGAGCTTCATTATTTTCTAGGTCAAACTTCGATGACTAATGATTCCATGCCTTTGCACATTCAATGGCTTTGGTTCAGAGTACATTTTCCTCTAATCTAGGTGAGGCACTTCTGTTCATCCTTCAAAACCTCACTCACACATTCCCCCGCCCCCCGCACCCCCTCCCACTCCTTCCTTAGGGCCTTCCTGACTCTCAGACAAAGTGGGTTTCTCCATCTTCTGTTTTTACCACTTTGCTTACACTTCTGTGAAAGTATTTCCTATCGGAACTTCTCTCCCTACAGAATTTGAAATCCTTAAAGGTTGGGATTGTGTTCCGTTTATCTTTGTCTCTTTTTACCTGCCTGTTTAGGAGTTTAGTGGGCAGGCGATATGTTGGGAAAAAGTATCGTTTCTAGGGGCGCCTGGGTGGCTCAGTCATTAAGCGTCTGCCTTCGGCTCAGGTCATGATCCCGGGGTCCTGGTCAGGCCCTCTGCTCAGCAGGGAGCCTGCTTCTTCCTCTCCCTCTGCTGCTCCCCCTGCTTGTGCATGCTCTCTCTCTCTCTCTGTGGCAAATAAATAAATAAAATCTTTTTAAAAAATACCATTTCTAAACATGTAACTTTTAACAGATTTTGAGAGAAATGGTGACTCTGAAGGAGATTAACTAGAGTATTTAAAGATACCAAAAATGAGTGAGTTACATAGCATTTGTAAACGTAAGGAAATTCTAAGTAGAAATGTGTTATTTGTTGACCTGAAACTATTTCTGGAGGCTTCACAGAGGACGTCAGTTTGAAACCCATGCTTGAGAGACGAAGCAAGAGTCTCTTTAGTTGTTGGGGCGGTGGGCTCAGAGAGCCATTTGCACTGAGGAAAAAGCCTAAGTTTGAAAGTGTAGCTAAGCAAGTGCCCGGCCTTCGGCAGGTTCTCAGTAAGTGCACCATGCTGCTGGAATGTTCGAAGTGTCCGCCACATATCCCTCATCTGTGAAGTTCCGTTGATTAAGGACCAAGACTATGGGTCACATGAGGAACAGAGATCACAGCATCACTACCCAAAGCAGGCCTTTCCTGAAAAACCGGGGGCTGCGTGCCCTCCACTTCCTAACCAAATGGGCTTCCTATTCCCCAAGCCACCAAGGTGGAGGCTGGTCCCTTCTCTTGGAGAGCCGGGGCCCTGCACCAGAGGGGGAACCACGCAGCCTGGGAGAAAGGCAGGTTCTCTGCCATCCTCACCGGTCGTGGCAGGACTTGGGGTAGAGTAGACAGGGAATCCCGTATTAGCAGAATTATCATAGTAAGAACTGTGATGGGACTCAGAGAACAAGTGTTCCGACCCTCTTATTTGACAGATGAGGAAACAGAAGCCAAGAGGGCATTCCATATCGGCCTTATGGTTCGATTATAGTCACTGAAAACATCACACATTCCAACATTTGTTCTGTGAGGATTCTCAAAAAGGCTATCCTTGTCATTTTCTAAAGATGTCAGGTTTCAGACATGGGACCCAAACCTTTGATTCACAAGCATACCTCTTCACGTTACAATCCTCTTTGGGTTCATCACTGCCTACGGAAAATTGCGGTGGGAAAGAAGTGCCAAACTACCCTTAATGGAAGGAGGTGTGCAAAATGGAGTACGTGTGAGCGGCTTTACGAGCTGTAAGAGTCGACATCTTTCTTTCATTACCTTGGAACGCTGTTGACGTAAGACATAAGAGAAGGTCCAGCTCGGGGTATATCCACTGAGAATTCGTGGGAGGGTTTAGCAGGAAGGAATAGTGGAAAGGGAGACAAGACTGTTGAGACAAGGGGCCTATGGACAGAAGAATTAGCACTTTATTTCTTCTGGAACTAACGTGTTATGCTAACGTGGGGCCGGGCTTCGGGCTTAAGATGGAGGACACAGTAAGACAAAGCTATCATGGCTGCAGCTCTCTCTTAAGCCTGTGTGGTTTCACTGATGGCCTTCTTCTCTCCAGCTGACACCATCAACTCTCAGACAGAACTGAAATACCAGCCAGTTCCTAGGCCACACATATTTTCAGGGGCTTCATTAAGTTCTCTGTGTTTTTGGCCTCTCTCCCTCCTTTGGTCTGAGGGAAACTCCTATGTTGAATCTTTACCCCCAAAGGTGATGGTATTTGCGGGCAGGGCTCCACCCAAGAAGGGGATTAGTGGATTTTTTTTTTTTTAAGATTTTATTTATTTGACAGAGAGAAACACAGCCAGAGAGGGAACACAAGCAGGGGGAGTGAGAGAGGGAGAAGCAGGCTTCCCGCCAAGCAGGGAGCCCGATGTGGGACTCTATCTCGGGTCTCCGGGATCATGACCTGAGCCGAAGGCAGTCGCCCAACCAACTGAGCCACCCAGGCGCCCCGGGATTAGTGGATTTTTAAAAGAGCTTTATTGAGATCTGATTGACATATAATATTGTATAAGCTTAAGATATCCAATGTGATTATTTGATACAGGTCTATGTTACAAAGTATTGACCACAATAAGGTTAGTTAACATAATCTCATGTAATTACCATTTTGTTGTTTTTGTTATGGTGAGAACACTAAAACTAGACTTTCACAGTAGCTGTCAAGTCTACAATACAGTATTCAACTTAGAACCCTTTGCCCAACATCCCCCTTTCCTTCACTCCCTGAGCCCCAATCTCTGTTTCTATGAGTTCAGTGCAATTAGATTCCACATAAAAGTGACATAACATGGTATTTTTCCTTTTCTGACTTATTTCACTTAGTATAATGCCTTCAGGTCCATCAATCTTGTCACAAGTGGCAAGATTTCACTCTTTTTATGGCTGAATAATATCTCATTGTATATATACACCTTTTCTTGATCCATTCATCCATTGGTGAATGCTTAGGTTGTTCCCATGATGTGCCTATTGTGAATAATGCTGCAATGAATGAGAGTGAAGATATCTCTTTAAGATAGTGATTTCATTTCTTTTAGATAGATACCCAGGGGGAATTGCTAGATCATATGGTAGTTCTACTGTTAGTTTTGTGAGAAACCTCCATACAGCTTTCCCCAGGGGCTGCACCGATTTACAGTCCCACCAGCAATGCATAAGGGTTCCTTTTCTCTGCGTCCTCACCAACTCTTTGTTATTCTTGTCTTTTTGATGATAGCCCTTGTAACACCTGTGAAGTGATAGCTCACTGTGGTTCTGAGTTGCATTGCCCTAATAATTCCATTGAGCATCTTTTCGTATACCTCTTAGCCATCTGTTTATGTTCTTTGGGAAAATCCATGTCCCGGTCCTCCACCTCTTTGTTAAGTGATTGGGTTTTGTTTTGTTTTGTTTTGTTGCTATTGAGTTGTAGGAGATCTTTATGTACTTTGGACATTAACCCTTTATTAGACATATGATTTTCAAATATTATTTCCCATCTGGTTAGCTTGCCTTTTCATTTTGTTGATGGTTTCTTTTGCTTTACAGGAGGAGCTTTTTCATTTGATGTAGCCCCACTTGTTCATTTTTGCTTTTGTTGGCTTTGCCTTGTGGTGTCAAATTCAAAAGAATCATCACAAAGACCTATGTCGAGGAGTTTACTGATGTTTCCTTCTTGGAGTTTTATTGTTTCAGGTCTTATATGCAGGTCTTTAATACATTTTGAGTTAATTTTTGTGTAAGGTAGAAGACAGTTTCATTCTCTTGCATGTGGCTGTTCAGTTTTCCCAACATTTATTCAAGAGACTATCCTTTCCTCATTATATGTTCTCCTCTCCTTTGTTGTAAATTAATTGACCGTATATGAATAGATTGATTCCTGGGCTCTCCATTCTGTTCTGTTGGCCTGGGTGTTTGTTTTTATGCCAGTTCCCTACTGTTTCATTAATGTAACTTTGTAATACAGTTTGAAATAAGGAGTTGTAATGCCTCCAATTTCATTCTTTCTCAGGATTGCCTTGGCTATTTGGGGTCTTCTGTGGTTCCATACAAATTTTAGGATTGTTTGTTCTGTTTTTGTGAAGAGCTGAACACCATTGAAATTGTGATAGGGATAGCATTGAATTCATAGGTTGTTCTGGGCAGTATGGACATTTTAACAATATTAATTCTTATCCATGAACATGGGATATGTTTCCATTTATTTATGTCTTCTTTCATTTCTTTTATCAATATCTTATAGTTCTTAGTATACAGGCCTTTCATTTCCTTGGTTAAATTTATCTCTAAATATTTTATTGTTTTAAAATCTATAAAGGTGATTTTTTAAAATTTATTAGATAGTTTGCTGTTAGTGCATGGAAATGCTAATGATATTTTTTTATTATTTATTAGAGAGAAGGGAGAGGTACAGAGAGAGAGGGAGAGGGAGTGGGAGAATACCAAGCAGGCTTCATACCCAGTGCAGAGCCTGATGCAGGGCTTGATCTCATGACCCTGAGACCATGATCTGAGCCGAAATCAAGAATCAGATGCTTAACCAACTGAGCCACCCACGTGTCCCACGGCTGGTAACTGTGTATTGGTTTTATATCCTGCAACTTCACTAAATGTGTTTATTAGTTCAACAGTCTTTTGGGGTTTTGGGGGGCTTTTTTTGCTAGATCATTTAGGATTTTCATATTCAACATCTTGTCATCAGCAGAGTCAATTTTACTTCTTTCCTTCCCATGTGGGTGCATTCCTTTTATTTCTCAAGGGGCTAGCACTCCCAGTACTATGCTGAATGGAAGTAATGAGAGTAGCAAACTTTCTTGTTCCTGATCTTAAAGAGAAAGCTTTCAACCTCTCACCACTGAGTATGATGTTAGCTGTGGGCTTGTCATACATGGCCTTTATGATGTTGAAGTCTGTTTCTTCTCTATCCAATTTGTTGAATTTTTATCAAGAATGGATGTTAATGGGGTGCCTGGATGGCTGCGTCTGCCTTTAGCTCAGGTCATGAGTCCAGGGTCCTGGAATTGAGTCTCACAACGGGTTCCCTGCTCAGTGGGAAGCCTGCTTCTTCCTCTGCCACTCCCCCTGCTTGTGTTCCTGCTGTTCTCACTATCTCTCTATCAAATAAATAAATAAAATCTTTTTAAAAAGGATGTTAAATTTTGTCAAATGCTTTTTCTGCATCTATTGAGATGATTGTATTATTTTTATCACTCATTCTATTATGTGATGTAGCACATTGATTAATTTGCCCATGTCAAGCCATCCTTGCACTGCAAAGATAAATCAGATTTGATCGTGGTATCTGATCCTTTAAATATGCTGCTGAGGTGGCGCCTGGGTGGCTCAGTTGGTTAAGCGACTGCCTTCGGCTCAGGTCATGATCCCGGAGACCCAGGATTGAGTCCCACATCGGGCTCCCTGCTTGGCAGGAAGCCTTCTTCTCCCTCTCTCACTCCCCCTGCTTGTGTTCCCTCTCTGGCTGTGTTTCTCTCTGTCAAATAAATAAATAAAATCTTTAAAAAAAATATGCTGCTGAGTTCAGTTTGTTGGTGTTTTGTTGAAGATTTTTGCAACTATATTTATTAGGCATATTGCCTGTAGTTTTCCTTTCTGGTAGTTTCCTTCTCTGACTTTAGTATCAGTAATGCTGACCTTGTAATGCTGGGTTTGGTAGTGTTCCTTCCTCTTCAACTGCTTGGAAAGGATTTGAGAAGAATTGGTATTATTCCTTCTTTAAATGTTTGGTAGAATTCACCCATGAATCCATCTGTTTTGGCTTTTTTATTGTTGTTGGGAGGTTTTTAAATTACTGATTCAGTCCTCTAACTTGTTATTGATCTATTCAGATTTTCTGTTTCTTCAGGTTTCAGCTTTAGTAGTTTGTGTATTTCTAGGAATTCATCCATTTCTTCTAGGTTGCTCAATTTGTTTATGCACAATTTTTCATAGCAATCTCTTATGTGTTTCTGTTTATTTATTCATTTTAAAGACTTATTTTATTTTAGAGAGAGAGAGAGAGCATGTACAAGTGGTGGGGAGGGGCAGAAGGGGAAAGACAGAGAGAATCCCAAGCAGACTCCCTGCTAAGTGTGGAGCCTGACACAGGGCTCCATACCGTGACACCGAGACTGTGACCTGATCCAAAACCAAGAGTCAGATGCTCAACTGACTGAGCTACCCAGGTGCCCCTCATCCTTTGTATTTCTATGCTATCAGTTGTAATGTGTCCTCTTGCATTTATATTTATAGTTATTAGAGTTTTCTCTCTTTTTTCTTTGTAAGTGTAGCTAAAGGTTTGTCAGTTTTGTTGATCTTTTCAAAAAGCAACTCAGTTTTGATCTTTTTAATTTTCTATTTCTATTATTTTTGCTGTGTTCTTAATCTCCCTCCTTCTATTAACTTTAGGCTTAGTTTTATTCTTGTTCTTCTAGTCTCTTGAGGTATAAAGTCAGGTTGTTTATGTGGGATCTTTGTTTGTCTTAATGTAGGCACACATTTGTCACTCTAAATTTCTACTTTAGCACTGCTTTTGCTGCATCCCGTAAGTTTTGGTATATTGTTTCCATTTTCATTTGTTTCAAGATACTTTTTTATTTCTCATTTGATCTTATCTTTGATCCATTTGTTGTGCAAGAATATGTTGCTTAATTTTCCCATGTTTGTGAATTTTCCAGTTTTCCTCTTGTTAGTTATTTCTAGTTTCATATCACTGTGCTTGGAAAAGACACTTGGTGTGATTTCAGTCTTTTGAAATTTGCTGAGACTTGTTTCATGACCTTACATATGATCTATCCTAAAGAATGTCTTGTATACTTGGAGAAGAATTACATTCTGCTTGCTGTTGGATGGAACATTTCATATACATCTAAAATGTATACTTTTAGCTAAAGTTTAAATCCAGTATTTTCATATTGATTTTTCTGTTTAGATGATGTATCCATTGTTGAAAGTGGTGTATTGATATTTCCTATTATTGTATTTTCATCTGCTTGTCCCTTCAGATCTGTTAGTTTTTGCTTAATATATTTAGATGCTCTAATTTGGGTGCATATATACTTACAGTTGTTACAGTCTCTTAATGAATTGACCCCTTTGTCAATATATAATGACCTTCATTGTCTTTTTAAAAAATATTTATTTTAGGGGGAGGCAGAGAGAGAAGAGAACAAACAGACTGCCCACTGAGTAGGGAGCCTGATGTGGGGCTCAAGCCTAGGACCCTGAGATCATGACCTCTGCTAAAACCAAGAGTCAGATGGTTAACTGAGCCACCCAGGTACCCCAACTTTGTTGTGTCTTGTTACAGTTCTTGACTTAAGTCTATTGGTCTGATACAAGTATAGCTACCCCTGCTTTCTTTGGTTTTCAGTTTTGTAGAGTATCTCTTTCCATCCCTTCCCTTTTAGCCCGTGGTTGTCATTGAAGGCAAAGTGAGTCTTTTGTAGATAGCATATAATTAGGTTTTGTTTTGTATCCATTCAGCCAGTCTGTGCCTTTTGATTGGAGAAACTAATCCATTTACATTTCAAATAATTATTGATAGGTATATTTTTATACAGGTATACTGTTTGTTGCCTTCTTTTTAAAAAGAATTAATTTTTAAAAATCCCAATATAATTAATAGACAGTGTTATATTAGTTTCAGGTGTACAATACAGTGATTCAATCATTCTTTACATTACTCAGTGCTCATCATGATAAGTGTATTCTTAACCCCCAGCATCTATTTCACCATTCCCTAATGCCCTCCCAACTGTTGCCTAAAGTTAATTGTTTTCTGGCTGTTTTGTAGTTTCTTTGTTTCTTTCTTCCTCTCTTGCTGGCTTCCTTTGTGAGCTGATAGTGGTATATTTTGATTCCCTTCTTTTTATTTCATGTTATAGGTTGTGGTAACCGCATGATTTACTTAAACATCTTATAGATAAACAGTCTATATTAAACTGATAGCAATTTAACGGTGATCACATATAAAAACTCTACCCTTTTACTTCCCTGCCCCACATTTATGTTTTTGATGTCATGATTGATATCTTTTTAAATTGTGTATCCATTGTGAAATTATTGTAGCTATAGCACCTTTTAATATTTTGTCCTTTAATTTTTTTTAAATTAAAGGTTTTAATGTGCTAACGTGGTTATCACACATGTATATTACAGTATTAGAGTCTTCTGAATCTGACTATATACTCCTCTTTACCACTGTATTGTCTATTGGTATTGTATTTTTTAAAATATGTTTTCAAGTTACTAGCTAGTGTTCTTTTGTTTCAGCGTAAGGAACTCCTTTCAGCATTTCTTATAAGGCAAGTCTCTGTGATGAACTCTCCTTCAGCTTTTGGTTATTAGGGAACACCCTTATCTCTCCTTCATTTCTGGAAGACATCTTTTCTGAAAATATTCTTGGTTGGCCGAGTTTATTTGTTTGTTTGTTTTTACATTTAGTTATTTGAAGGTATCATTCCATTCTCTCTTGGCCTGCAAAGATTCCTGCTGAGAATTCTGATGGTGTTATAGGTTTCCCTTATATCAGAGAGGTAGTATTTTTCTCTTGCTGTTTTATGAGTTTTCTTTGCCTTTGATTTTAGACAGTTTTATTATAATATGTCTTGTTAAAAGAGAGAAAAAATTCTAAGTAGGAGTGCCTCTGTAGAACAAAGTTTCTCCAAGTTTAAATTCCTAAGAAGCTATTTACAACTACAATGACTCAATAATGTTATACTACAAATGAAATAAAAATTATGTGCACATTTTGAGTATAAGAATATAATTAATAATGTTGAAATAAAGACAATAACAATTTTTTAAAAAGAAAATCATTTTAGATTGAAATTTTGGGGTGACCTTTCAGCTGCACCAACTTGGGTATCCAAACCTTCCAGGTTTGGGAAATTCTCAGTCATTTTTTCTTCTTTTTAAGTTTTAAAATTTTTGTTTATTTCTATTTTTTGGTAATCTCTACACCCAACATGGGGCTCAAACTCACAACCCTGAGATCAAGAGTTCCATGCTCTTCTGACTGAACCAGCAGGTGCTCCCGCCATCATTTCTTTAAATAAGCTTTTTACTCTTTTTCTCTTTCACTTATTTTGGGACTCCTGTGTTGTGTAGATTGTTTCTCTTAAAAGTGTCCAATAAATTCCATTGGTTTTCCTCATTCATATTCTTTTTTTTTCTTTTTGCCCCTCAGATTAGTTAATTTTAAATGATCTTTGAGCTCACTGGTTCTTTCTTCTGCTTTGTAGAATGTGTTGTTGAAGCTCTCTACTGAGTTCTTCAGTCATGGAATTCTTCAGCCCCAAAATTTCTGTTTGGCTCTTTTTAATGTTTTCTATCTCTGTTGAACTTCTCATTTTGTTCTTGTGTTTTTTTCCTGATTTCATTAAATTGTTTATCTACGTTCTCCTGTATTTCTCTGAGCATCTTTAGAAGTGTTTTAAATTCTTGGTTGGACAACTCCTGTATCTCCATTTCTTTGGGGTGAGTTACTGGAAGTTCCCAGTGTTCCTTTGATGAAGTTATGTTTTTCTGATTCTGCGTGATTCTTTAGCCTTGAGTAGGTGTCTGCACATTTGAAGAAATAGCCGCCTCTACCAGACTTTATGGACTAAGGTGTTTAGCTGTGGGTGGCAGCTTGGTAGAATGTGTCATAGCACAGGTTCTAGCAGGTCAGGCCCCAAGTGCAGGAATACGTGGCACCTCTGGGTCTATCGGCTGTCGTATCTCATCAGCTCAAGCCACTGCAATCCCCAGCATTGACGACTGCCTTGTCATTGCTGGGTGCTGGGAGAGTCCAGAGAGGCTGCCAAGACTATTTAGGTTCTCAGCAGCCCTTTCAGGTCCACAGCTAGGGATCAGAGCAGAGGGCAGCGCTGGCCAGATCTGGCAGTGTGCACACTTGTCTCTGGGGTCAGCCATGGGTGCGTGGGGGTGGCAGCAGCTGATGTACAGACACACACAGAGTGGTGGGCACCAGGGCAGGCAGTAAGGACACAGCGGTGGCCATGGGGGTGGCCCTGACTGTCAGCATAGACCTCTGTGGCTGCTGGTTCTTGCCACAGGTGCACAGCAGCGAGGCCAGTGGGGGAGTCAGGCCAGAAGCACACAAGTACACAGCTGGCAGGACTAGCTGCAGGTAAGCCCCATGGTACCGGCCTGTGACAGAAAACAGGCTAGAACTAGGCTCACAAACCACTGCAGGGGCCCTGGATGTCTGTATTTCCTCCATGGGGCTACACGGTCTCCCCATGGGTACGCATGTAGCAGTGGAGGCCAGTGATAGAGGTTGGGTCAAGGGCGTACAAGTGTTGGCTTCAGGGTGGGGGCAGGCTGTCTGGTTACAGTTGAGCCAAGTGGTACAGGCCAGTGACAGGAGAAGGGACAGAATCTGGGCCCACAAGCAGCTACAGGGGCCTTGGCTATTAGCATGCACGTCCGTGGCCATCAGATGTTACTGTGAGTGCACACATGACAACGGAGGCTGGTGAGAGGACTCAGGCCAGTGGAGAGCAAGTGCAGAGTTGAAGGGGTTAGCCCCAGCATGCACATGGTGGTGGAGGTCAGCCATGGGGATCTGGGCTGGCATCTTGCGCTTCTGCACTGGAGAGGCCTGGGATGGCTGCTGGTCCTCATCGGCTCTGCTGGGAACAGTGGAGATGGTAGGGAGTGAGGAGGAACTCAGGGGGTCAGTGTCAGCCAATGCAAATACCTATGGGGTGAAAACCAGTGAAATCTGTGGGTTGTTCTCCTTGCATAATTGGGGAAGGAGGAGGGAGTGAGAGAGGAAAGGATAGGAGATTGACTCTAATCCAGTCCAAACTAGTAACCTAGTAAATAATATGATAGGAAATGTGCTGAGAACTAAGTATGTACAAGATGCTCTTCAGAGCATTTCACAAATGTCAACTCATTTAAAAATTAAAATGCAGTGATGTAGGTACCACTATTAACCCCTTATTGCAAATGAGGAAACTGAGGCACAGAAGTTATGTGTGAGTCAAAGTTGTGCATCAAGTAATTAGTGGAGTGGGAACCTCTTTGATGACGCAGAGAAGTGATCATTCTTTGATACTTCCAACCCTGCCCTTGCTCTTTTCAAATGTGACATCTAGGAACATCAAGGGCAGGGCTGTCAGGGCAGAGAAAGGACCTGTCCCTCCCTGTCCCTCTATTCCTGTCATGGTCTCTGTGTTCTCCTTGCTCTCTTTTGGGGGGGGGGGTTGGTCTGACATGCTACCTGGCCTGGGGCCACCTGCCTGGCATAAAAATGCACTTTAGCATTTCAACAGAAATTAAGGACTGTCTTTTAAAAATTAAGATAACATGCAAGCATTATAATGCTCATAAGATCTGTAGAATCTGTTTAGGGGAAATGTGGACCCACAAATCTCTATTTCAAGCCATGCTTAGATAACAGAGGACTTTTCATCTGGAATTTAAGGATGAGGAATATAGCCTTCCTGTTGTAGATTGCACCATGAGAGACATACCATTAATAATCCATTAGACCAACCTGAAGGGTTGGAAGTTCCAGGGAACAATGTTTTAGAACACTGAAGTATTTGCCAGTGAATGTCTGCCAGTAGAAGATGGAAATCAATCTCAGTCCAGGTATGTAATTAACAAGACCCTTTGGCAAAGAGGCTGTGTGCATTCTTCATGACCAAACAGGAATACAACTGCTAAAAATTGCTTCATCAGTGAGCACTAAGGTTCCCTTGGGTGAATTTTTGGATAAAAGAGGAACCCCTTGAGAAAGATTGGTGTACACCTCCAGGAATCTCTTCAGGGTCACTCATAACTACTAATTACATCGTGTAGTGTAGTTCTAAATGAGATATGAAAATGTGCAAAGAAAAGCCCTAGAATTTTAGCCACGAAAAAAGATGTAAACAGATTTAATTAATCTGTGCATCAACAGGTAGAAGCAACCCAAATATCCATTATTGGCTAAATGGATAAACAAAATGTGGTCTGTCCAAGCAATGGAATAGTATTCAGCCTTTAAAAGGACAATAATCCTGTCACATGCTATCACATGGATAACCTCAAAGATACTATGCTAAGGGAAAGAAGCGAGACACAAAAGACAAATGCTATGTGATTCCACTTCTATGAGGTGCCTAGAGCAAATTCATTGTGACAGAAAGTAGAATGGTGATGGCCAGGGGAGAGGGGGGCAGGATAGGGAGGTGGCAATAGTGTTTCAGTTTTATAACATGAAACATTCTGGAGACAGATGGCACAGCACTGTGAATACACGGAGTGCTACTAAATTTTACACTTAAAAAATGGTTAAGATGGCAAATGTTATGTGTATTTTACCACAGTTAAAAAAACAGGGGCACCTGGGTGGCACAGTTGGTTAAGCATCTGATTCTTGGTTTTGGCTCAGGTTGTGATTTTAGGGATATGGGATGGAGCCCTGCGTCAGGCTCTGTGCTCAGTGCGGAGTCTGCTGAAGATTCTCTCTTTCCCTCTGCTGCTCACCATGCTCCTACTCTCTCTCTTTCTGAAATAAGTGAATAAACCTTTAAAAAAAAAATTAAAAGAGCACCTGTATGGCTCAGTTGGTTAAGCATCTGCCTTCAGCTCAGGTCATGATCCCAGGGTCCTGGGATCGAGCCCCACATTGGGCTCCCTGCTCAGTGGGGAGTCTGTTTCTTCTTTTCCCTCCTCCCCTCCCTCTCCTCATGCTGTCTCACACTAAATAAAATAAATAAAATCTTAAAAAAAAAATTTTAAGGATACCTCTCTCCTTGGCTTGCTGGTCAACCAATCAGCTTCAGGTTATCCTAAGGCCACACCCACCACCCTACCCACTTCTGCGTGTCTGCCACTCTTCTTGTAAGTCCGGTCTTGGGTCGCGGGGCAGTCGGGTGGGCATGTGGGGTGGCCAGCCGCTGTTAGGGCTCAAAATGCACTTGTCCTATTAATGAGTCAGAGAATGAACGAGGCCTGAGGATGAAAGGCGCACCCATGTGAAGTACGGGAATACCACCAGAGCGGAAAGAGGCCTGCCTGGTCAGGCAGCGTGCGCGGGCGAGGGCCAGTCGAGCAGCACCTCTCACCCGGAAGCAGTCCCACCGGAAGTGACGGTGCCAGCTCCTCACTGGCCCTTCTGTGCTGTCAGCCTGCCTTGCCTTCTCTCAGCGCGTACTTGTGGAAGAGGTGTCTCCTCCTGGCCACATCCCCAGACAGCTTGAAGGACCTCTGCCACTTTGGTGTTCATCTTGGAGGTGAATTAAACTTCTTTCTAGGAGTAGCTTGGCTTTCAATAGGGTTAGAAAGATGCATCACTGTCTCCTGCGCATGTTTAATCAGGCCTTGGAGCTGGTTTGGGTGAACATCTCTGAGACCCCCCAGGCAGGTAAGGAAGCGATTTTAAAGAGGTGCAAGACTGCTCTGTTCCCGGCGGTGTTGTTAGCGCTGCTCTAACAAATTACCAAATTGTGTGACTGGAAACAGCAGAAACTTAGCCCCTCTCTGCTCTGGTGGCCAGAAGTCTGAGTGAAGGTGTGCGGGGCCGCACTCCCTCTGACGTCTCTATGGGGGCCCCTTCCCTGCCTCTCCCAACCTCAGGTGACTCCAGGTGTCTCCGACCGGGGGCTGCTGAATCCAGGCTCTGCCTTGTCTCCACGTGGCCTCCCCTGTGTGCCCGAGTCCTTCAAGTTTCCCTCTGTATTTCTCTGCTAAGGACACTTGTCCCCACATCCGGAATGATCTGATCTTGAAATCCTCACTGACGAATGCAAATATCTTTCTTCCAAGGAAGATCACATTCGCAGGTTCTGATGCTCAGGACTTGGACATTCTTTAGCCCACTGCTGATGGAAGTACTTTGGTCATGAGTGTGGCTGAAAAGCTCAGACCTCTTTAGAGCAGGGCTGGCCACATCCTGTTCAGCATGGCCCTGTCCCCCGGGCCCTGGGTCTGCCCCGCCTAGGCCCACGAACCCCCGGACCAAGTCTCATCCCTCCCCACGGCCCCCCGACCCGGTCTCCTGCCTCCCTCCTCTCTCCTCCAATCTAAAAATACACTTTGAAACACATGGGCCCGAGTGAAGCCTTCTGTCAAGGTTATACATCCATGCCGCAGAGGAGTTCCGAGTTCCCGATTCCTAATCTAGTGTCGTTTCTGAAATGCTTCTTTTCAAACCCTGTGGCTGTGGTTATAAAGCGCAGGGAGCAGAGCTGTTGAATTAGAACGTCGAGCTTCCTGCATTCCTGGCAGGCTTTCTAGGCTGTTTCCAAAGAACCTTATCGGCCTGTCAACATTCTCACCATCCCCTCTTACCTTGGGAGCGCGCAGGCCCGGCAGAGCGCAGGCCTTCTCAGCCAGCAGCGATCTAGGCAGTTTTTCCGTCTCGTCTCCAAGGAGAATGATGGCAGCTGAGACACACACCAGCTCTGTGAACCGTGCTGTCAATTTTTATTTTAATCCTCCTTTATTCACAGTTTGATGCCATTTAGGATTGGCCCGACTTCCTGTTCAAATTCCAGGCCTACGGCCCCGCCCACAGTGACTGGTGGGACCATCTAGTCGTCACTACGAAGGGACAACTCTGCCCCCCAACCCCTGACACTCGCAGCGGGTCAGTCTCCCTGGGCAGCTCCCCGTCCTGGAGCAACAGTCAGGAGAGAGCGACAAGGAATTCCTTCTTCACTTTCTGTTTCTCGGAACCACACCAGCACGGGAATGCTGTGGTTGGCGTTTTCCTTCTAATATCTAGTTTGCTTTCTCATGTTCTTGAGGAGTAGGAATAAACAGACCATGCTGTCAATCTCTGGCATGATACCCCCCTAGAAAAAGATGTTGAAAGGGGGACGAAGAAAGTACTCTGAATCTGGCCTTATGTGCTTATGATGCGAGGAAATGCATTCTTTGGGGAAAGGACGCAGCTGAAGTTGAACAGGAAGGCGGGAGCTGATCCCTGAGCCATCACTGAGTAGGCACAGAGTGCAGAAATCTGAGAAGGAGCCACAGGGGCTCCCTTCTGTCACACGTTGTGGTCGGCTTCTGCGGCGCCCAGCCCCAGCTCCGCCATGGCAAGGACGGGCCAGCGGTGTCTTTGCCCCTGCCCCCCACCTGGACTCCCCTGCAAGCCGTCCCTTGCACCTGCTCTAATCCCCTGATCCACGCAACCTAAACCCACTTTAAATGCCGGCCTCTTTGTAGAGCTCATTGACAGTTGGCTTCTGCTGCCGTCATCATCCATGTAATTTTCTAAATCAAGGAGGTCAAAGCCTAAGAAAAGGAGATGTAGACCTGAGATCAAATTTGAGCCGACTCAAAAACCCAGATTTCAGCCACAGCCAGAGACTGAGGGGAGCTGGGCACACAGCAGTCAGCATGGGCCCTGGGCAGCGGAGCCGGGGTCGGAACCAGATTGGAACCAAGCAAGGATGAAATGAAGCTTGGAGCTGGGTCCAAAAGCAAAACTGGTATTCAGATTTTCTGCTTCCCGACAGGGGGCAGAAAGCCAGAGTCCACTGCTCTTGGTTGATTTCGTGTATACTCCGAGTTAGATCAGGCCGGTCCTATAAAAGGAGGACATGTAGATTTCTGAACTTTCTCCCACATTTCTAGCTCAAATACTATCTTCTCAAAGTCATTCCAGGCTTCCTCACCATTTATTCTGAATCAGGAGCTTCTGGGGCACCTGGGTGGCCCAGTCGTTGAGTGTCTGACTGTTGATTTTGTCTCAGGTCATGGTCACAGGGTCCTGGAATCAAGCCCCGCATCAGGCTCCCTGCTCAGTGCAGAGTCCTCTTGTCCCTCCCTCTCTGCTCCTTCCCCCAACTTGTGCATGTACGGGCACACACTCTCAGCCTCTTGCTCTCAAATACATGAATAAAATCCTTAAGGAAAAAAAAAGAGACTTTTGCTAAATCTGACACAGCTAGGCAGACTCAAAGCCAGGACTCAACACAAGTCTTTGTGACTCTACAACCAGTGTCATTTCTCTGTTTAGCAGAAGGTAAGTGAACATTTTAGGAACATAGAGCTTGAGATGCCAACATGGCACCTACTTGGGGATATGTAACAGGTCAAGCTGAAGAGACAAGTCTAGGCTAGAGATGTTAGCTTGGAAGTCATTTCCTTGAAAGTTACAAGGCTGATGTGAATGCTCAAGGGGAGAATATTGAGGGAAGCAAAAACATGTGATGATAAACCCCCGAAGAATCCCCCAACTAAGGGAGTGAAGGACAAAATGTGGGCTAACAAAGGAGATAAAAGGAGCAGCCAGAGAGGTGGGCAGAGAACCAAGAAAGGCCAGTTCTGTAGAAACTGCTTTAAGATGGAGTATTAAGAGGGAAGCAGTCATTAAGAGGATTTAATTAGAAATACCAGTTTGCAGGGGATAAGACCCAAGAAGCGTCCTTTGAATTAACGTTAAAGACTTAGACCTCTTTTTGCAGTTCTATACAAGTTCTACTTGTATATAGTGTTTACTTGACTTCCCCAAAGTACCTCAAATCATAGATTCGTATGTCCTGAACTTCTGTCTGCCTCCCTCACTCCAGTCCCCAAATCTGGTGCTCTTCTCTCGTTCATCTTTCAGTGAATGTGCCTCTCATCTATTCTGTTATCCGAAAGTAGCGAATGGCAGTGGCTTCTTCCTCTCCTACTGCATACAGCCCAGCATCCTCCTAGCTGCAGGGGAGGCCCAGACATTGGCCAGGGCTGGCTTTGACCAGGGCTTGGGGAACGCTTCCTGTCTGGGGCCAGGCGGTAAATACTGGAAGCTTTGCAGGTCATATATTTTCTGTTGCAGCTACTCAAATCCTTGGAGTGTGAAAACAGCCATAGACAATAAGTAAATGAATAGGCGTGTCTGTGTTCCAATAGCTTTATTTACAAAACCAGGTGGGGGGCTGGATCTGGCCCAGGGGTAGTTTGCCAGCCTCTGGCTTAGATGAAACATAGCCTACTTGCCCACTTCTAAGAGATGGGCATGTTTTCCTTCCAACAGTCCTCATTGCATAAGCAAGAAGTTGGAGGGAAGGGGGCCGTTAACAGCCTCCACCATGCCCGGTCCACAGTACTCACTGCCCATCCCGATGACTTGCAGCTAGAAACTATTGGAATTCTGTTGAATTATGGAAGACGTATTTTTTGGTTTTTAGCAAAGAGTGCAGTTGAATTTTTTTCTTCCTGACTGTTGCTGGTCGGAGGCAGTCGCTCATCGGAGACTTTGGCAAAGGGACTCACTAATTCTACAAAACACCAAATTATGAGATTTCTGAGCTGGGCTGTGCTCTGGCTCTTGAAACTTGATGGAGGGAAGAGTAGGGTTGAAGTAGCTTGGGAGATTTGTGAGGCCAGAGCACCTGTGCTCGGGTGTATGTTAATTTGTTTGGAAATATTTATCTATGCATACATAGATGGTGCACTTGATGAGTAACTATATTTATGCTGCACTTACATGCTTTTTCTCCGCCTTTAATGCAATCAGCACACATTATAGAGGCATGAATATGCAAATGTTGAATAAAGCTTGAATTTTTTAATTAAAAAAGCTAAATCAGGGGAATTATAAGCACCCAATTTAACATTTTTAAATATGAAATGAAATGTTCTCCTTCATTCCCATTCATGGCCGTGGATTTTGTTGATATTCAGCGTAGAACTTGATTATTTTATGCCTATCTGTTTTTAAAGGCGTTGGCTTGGATTTGGGTGCCATCAAGGAGTGTGGGGGAAGGCACGAGTGGGAGGAAGATGACTGGCTGAAGAATGACTTGCTTCCTGTCCTGGTTAGCGTTGCTGATCCATAAAGCAGCTCAGGGCTTGTGGACTTCGGAAGAGTGACAGCATATAAATACTCAGTTGGGAATTATATTTCCAAAAGGAAACATTTTCCCCACTCAGTCTTCTCTTAATTCAGAAAAATTACTTTTTTAAAAAATGATTTTATTTATTTATTTGGCAGAGAGAGAGATCACAAGTAGGCAGAGAGGCAGGTAGAGAGAGAGGAGGAAGCAGGCTCCCTGCTGAGCGGAGAACCCGATGCGGGCCTTGATCCCAGGACCCTGAGCTCATGACTTGAGCCGAAAGGCAGGGGCTTTAACCCACTGAGCCACCCAGGCACCTAGAAAAATTACTTTTAAATGGATGTAACACAGCAGTTGATAGCAGTTACATTATTCTCCCCCAGGAATAGATGCAGACTTCTTTCTGCTCCCTGGGCAAAGCAGCAAGTGAATGCTGTCTCTTCTGGCTTCATCCTTCCTGAGAAGGAAAGGTACCCTCTCTACTGGCTTGGGATGAGAGCCCACACTGCAATCAGCTGATTAAATACTTCCTCACGTGGGATTCAGAACTGTCCATAACTATTTATTACAAAGACTCATGCAGGCTCGGTGGTGTTTTGCACCTTCCAAGGTCAAAGAGCTGGGTGATCTTGGCCAAGTGGCTGCTCAGGATATCAATAGTAATCATACCTTACAATTATGGCACCGTTTATTCCAAGGACCTCCTCCTGTGTGTCCTCATTTAATTTGAAAACTGCCTCTGGGCCTCAAGAGAATGGGTCAGACCATTTTCTAGGCCCTTTGGGAGCTACCATTTTGAGTTCCATAAGGCATTTAAGTGGGGATAAAAAAAAGAATGGGCTAGACGAATGATACCTGCCCCCAATTTAAAACTTAATTGATCTGCTAGCATGAACAAGTAGTGGAAAATCTAATATGTGGTGATAAAACAATGCTTGGGCCATACTTGCCAATAAACAACCTCTCGGACTTTGTAATGCTTTGCACTTAGATTTCCTGGTTGGGTCATTTTATAGGAGAAATTCCTCAGGCAGTTTATCTTATCCCTAGTAAGTTATATCAATTCTGCCTTCACAGTTCCAGGCATGCAGTCTGGAATTCTCCAAAGAATGAAATTCTTCAAAGGCTGAGGCTCTTCCTACAACAGCAGAGGGAATAAAGTGCTCAGGGAATGACTGAAAAGTCTAGTGGGTACTGACATCAGGCTCGTGGCTACAGTCAAATTTGAACCCATGTGTCTTTCTTACCTTTTCTGATGGAGGTGTAGCAAGATGCTACTTCATAATACATAGTTTAAACTATATGTTGCTTTTATTTCTACCCAATGGAGGGAAATATATAGATTTTTTTATTTACATAATGTTTTTAACATTATATAGTGTGTGTGTATGTGTGTGTGTGTGTATGGTTTGAAATAAATGGGAAACAATTCTAGATTTACAGAAAAGTTGCAAAGTAACACAGAGAACACCCTTCACCCAGTTCCCCCTAATGTTAACATGTCCCATTATCATGATGCATTTGTCAAATCTAAGAAACCTTCATTGATCCATTACTTTTATTTCTTTTAAATATTTTATTTATTTGAGAGAGAAAGGAGGGGTGAGAGAGAAAGAGCACAAGCTGGGGAAGAGGCAGAGGGAGAAGCAGAAGCAGACTCCCCCCCACTGAGCAAGGAGACCTATGCGGAGCTCTATCCCACGGCTTTGAGATCATGACCTGAGCCGAAAGCAGCTGCTTCACCAACTAAGTCATCCAGCCATACTTTCAACTAAACCCCAGACTTTATTTGGATTTCACCAGTTTTAGGAAAACATTTCTAAATCCCAGATGTCTGAGTTTGTGTCTGGGTTCAGCTCAGCTGTTTTAAATTCTAAGAATCTGCGTTTATGGGATCGGTGTTATTGGATCACAGAATGGCACATTAGTTAAGAATTTTAGGATCCACCTATTTATTTTCATAAATAAAGCAAGTAAGCTCTCTGGGGAAACTGATATCACATGGGACCAACATAACTTTGGTTGGCCAGCATGTTCTCCCTGCTGGCTCCAAAGAAAAATCACTTGAGTTTGGCTGCCCTTTCCTTAGATTCTTTCTTAGAGAAAAGAATCCTGCGTACACCAACATACACTCGTGCCACGTGGAAATGAAAATTTGCTATGTGTGGAAAGATCCCAATTCTCGTGGTCTTTTTAATCTAGGAAAGGAAGCATGTATGGCTGGCGCCATTGCAGAACCCATAGGTGGCCTTTAAGAAAGGGGGGATTGAGGGATATTTCCAGCTGGAGATGCTAGAGTGGAGGAACGGGTCATCCCCAGATGCCTCGAGTTTCCTGGGGGCAGGCATTTCATTTGGGCTGTCTGTGTGGCCATGGGTGAGTCCCAGGTGCATGTCAGGTGGTGTGCGCCTGCCTGTCAACACAGCAAGGAGCGCAGGAAGCCCTGTCAATACCCATGACCATTAGTCTCTCTGCAGCTGATGCCTTTGAGCCATCTTACTGAGAACCAGGGCGACCCAGATACATTTCTCTCTCGCTGTGCAGATGGACACCGGGAAGCCGAGCAGGTGCACTGTGGCTAAGCAGGCACAGTAGGGTAACGAGAAGCTAGATTCACACGCCTTTGTGAACCTTAATCAAAGAGCTCGGTGCCTCCTTTTGTTTTATCTGTTGCCGGTGTTTTGTCACCCACAGTTTTTGTTTTTTGGTTTTTTTTATAAAGTAACCATCAATTTGCTGCGAGAATCTGATGGGGAGACAGCGGACGGCTATGTCCATGGAAGAGCAGGAGGTTGTGGCTGCCCAGGAGTTCAGGGGCTTGCACGAGCCAAGCACAGAAGGGGCAGGAGAGAGGGTGGGGGAATGCAGGATACCGCCGAATTCAACCCGCACCGTCTTGGGCGAACAGCCAACAGAAACCAAATGTACTTAAGGGAGAGAGAGCTAAATTATTGAGTAGACTCTTAACAGCAGGCGAGTGGAAAAGACATCTGCAGATTTGTGTTTCACGCCCCAGTAATAAATACAGTGTTGAGAGAAGAAATCTGTCCTAGCAAACGTGTGGGGACGGGACAGACTGCGAACAGGCTGCTTCTTCCGTCTTAACAAGATCAGAGGCGAAGGTTGTTGGCTGGGTCCGGTGCCCTTCCGTGTGAGCTGGCAGAGGGAGAGCAGGGGGAAGAGATACCCAAGCTCGGAAGTAACTAAGTGACCTGTGGTTGAGAGTGTAGCCCCATGGCAGTTCAGGAGAAGCCAAGAAAATGCTGCATCCGGTGGGGAATGTTTCTTCGAGCAGGGTCTGGATGAAGGGGTGACCCCTCGGAGCGAGCTTCTTGAGGGCAAGAACAATCTCAGTAAAGGTTTCTTGGGCCTAGTTCTGTAGATGTTTCTAAATGACACCGTCTCCCATCTGTTGCTGGAAGGCCACAGGAAAGAGTATCCTCCCGATAATTTCCCAGTACAGATAGTTGGGTACACTTGGAAAGGGCATCGAGTTAGGAAGCGGAAGTCCTGAGGTCTGTTTGCAGTCCACCTTTTAAATTTGGAAGACCTTGGCGAAGACGCTAAACCTCTCCCTGTGCCGGTTTCTCAGGACAGTTCTACTTGGTGGTGACAGAGGGTGACCACAGGCCAATCACACTGCTAGAGACTCTGTTGTCCCTTTGGATCTTCTTCATGCCTACACCTAGATAAGCTCACAGTTTTAGAGAACTGTCTCATACCATCACTCCCCTTCTCTCATCCCCTAAAGCAGTGAGCTCCAATTATGGGGATTAGACCAGAGGCATCGAGAAATGAAGATACTCAGGTGGTTTGGGCAGTGGGCCTGTCTAAGTGGGAGGGCAACCCTGCAGAGGCAGTGCCCATCACAGAATCCCTTCGGAGGGACTGTGCTCACTCACTTATGACTAAGAGCGTATAGTTCACAGTGACACGGGCTCAGTGACCTCGTTCCTGCCCCCTGCAGCACCTGCTTGACCTCAGATCCCCGCTCCGGTCCCCAGGCTCTTGGACCATCTGGCTTCCTATTCTGGATCGGGATATCGACCTGAGGTCTGCCATGTTGGGTGACCCCTTGGACTCTTCTTGGCATGCTTCTCTGTAGTATATAATAGATCCAAAGTAGTGATAGAAATGAGTCTTGACATGTGTGGGCTGAAGCCTGGTGTTTAGTTGATTATAATTATTAAGTTATTAAGTCAGGCCAGAAACGGAAGCATGGAGTGGACACGTTGTAATCTCCAGTCTCCCCAGAGGCCAGCTAACAGACCATGTTTGGAGAAGCCCACCCTGCATTTTCTTCTAGTAGAAAAAGACTGGGGAAGACACCATTCCATGACCCCCTTCTACTCACCTGATAACAGGTTTTTCTTTAAAGCCCTTACCTCTCGAAAGTACAAACTGCCCTATGAGCTGCAGCTTAGTTACCTGTGAACCACAGAGTCTGATGTTCCTAAAAGAAACACTGACATTGTAATGGGTGAAGAGTCATCAGCTGTAGATCAGAGTGGTAGAAGGCACCTTCTTCATTTTCCTTTAAAGTGAATCTCGAAACATAGAACTCCTTGTTCTTGTTTTTTTGACCTGTATCACAGGCCTCCAATACATAGTGCAAAGGATGGTTGTAGATTGCTCCTTTCACTGGAGATAAATAGCTGACTAGCCTGGAGGCTCTTTGGATCCTGGAAGCCTCGTTCTGCAGCTCATGTGTCTATTTAGGTCTATCATGCAAGTTGGAGTTCACGTTTGTTCTATCCCTGCACACAGCATCACTGATGTATCTCTGAAGGGCCAACGCCAAGGGGTTCTCAACAGAATACCTTGGAAAAATCTACCTGGGTACTCTCATCAGCTCTATGAGGGCATTCTTGGTCTTGGTTAGGATCTGTGTTCGTCAGAGGCTGAGTAGGCACCTTGAACTTGCTCGAGGGCATTGAGAAGCACGAGAGTTAGAGAGTTGATCCAGCTCTTGTACTTTTTGCTTCTCATCCTTATGATTCAGCCAAAGACAGAAATTGGACCCCCACTGGGTGTGTACCAGTGGTCATCTGGGGAGCTATGGACGGCCACAGGGAGAGGTCGTGATTCGTTTCTGAGCAGAATGGTAAAAAGAGAAGCTAGAAGGTGAAAGTGACAGAAGCAAGTTAGCATGCCCACCACCAGCGATCTCAGCATTGTACTCCCTGGAAATAACCTTCCCAGCAGACTGATTGGGGCATCATCCCTGCACCCAGGGTCCAGGTGCCGCAGCCTTCCGCCAGCAGCCATGTCTGTCTGACTCACTCGCTGTTCTGGTTCATTTGGTGGTTGGTGTTTTTTTTTTTTTTAAGTTCAATTTTAGCTATAAATCAATTTTATGAGTGAGTTCAATTTTAGCTATAAATCCTCTAAGTTCATGAATAACGTTATTGTCCTGCAGTTTAGGCCTCAGGATTTGGTCACAGAACTTTAAATGACATGAAGGTGACAGGGCAAGGAATAGACTTCTGATGCATTTCCATTCACTTCTCCGTCTCCCACACACCCCCTCTAGCTCCCTTGGCATTATGGCAAAAAGGATGACTGTGACCGTTGATGTGGAGTGAATGGAACCAACCAGGGCACAGGCCTCTGACCCTCTTGCCCTTCCTACTTGCCTGCCTTCAGTCCACATTTATGCCTGTCTAACCCTTTCTGACCAGACACAACCCAGTCTCTTGGGGAAAAAAGATCTCTGAGGCTTTTGATTTGAATGTCCTCAGACTGATGGTCCTTTGGCTCTGTTCTTTCCTGATTGATTGGAAGGCCTTTTCCACTTATCACCAGAGCCATCTCACTACCCCGCTCTTTTAACAGATTGCTCTGGGATGCTTCAGAACCCAGGCAACTATCCTTGGCACCAAGCCTTTCAATCTCGATAAGGACAGCAGTCTAGAGTTGTTTTAAACATCCCCCAGTAGCTTTAAGGACAAGCAAACGAAACCATATGCATCTCCAAAATGCTTTGGAAAGCCCAGCTTGGGGCTGATTCAGGGGAACTTGGCCATGGGTGGTCATGGCTTTTGGCTTTCCCTCACACAGCTGACCCATAATTCCTGTGATGCTTGAGCTTGTCCTAAGTGTGTTAGAACTTCCCCTCATGGTAACTACTTTATGGACCTTTCCAGATCTTGTCACATGAGCAGAGTTTCCATTTCTAAACATTCCCTTTACAAATATCTTGAATTCAAGGGTCTCATAGAGTTTCTGGGTATTAACAGAATCTCAGGCATCCAAACAGTAGCTGGTGTGTCAACCATGAGAACTGTTTAAGTAGTTAGGACTCTGAAATGACCGTGAGTTAGCTCTTCATGGCAGAAGTAGTTAAAGCGGAAGCCAGCGAGGAGTCTCTGGAGAAGATAAAAATGTTTAAGGGGGGTGGCAGGCAGCCTCTGAGATGACCCCCAGCGACCCCCATCTCCTGGTAGTTAGGCCCTGGTGTAATCCCCCTTTTTAAGTGTGGGTCGGACCTAGTGTCTTGCTCCTAATAAATAGGTGATGTAATGGTATATCACTTCTGACCTCAATGTGCAAAAGATTGTGACTGCTGGTTTGTTGTCTCTGTTGTCTGCTCACTATAGTTAGCCGCCATATTGTGAGCTGCCAGCTGGAGAGACTCACCTGGGGAGGAACAGAGTGAGGGCCCTGACCAACAACTCACGAGGAGCTGACTCTCGCCAACAACCGCTTGAGTGGACGTGGAGGCAAATCCTTCCCCGATCCAGCCTTCAGATGACTACACCCCCTGCCAACACCAGGATTGCAGCCTGTCGGCATCTCGAGGCCAAAGACCCAGGTAAGCTGAGCCCAGATTCCTAAAGGTTAGAAACCATGCAATAATCAATGTTATTCTTTCAAGACACTAAATTTTTGGAGTGATATATTAGTATGTGGTGGTAGATAACGAATCCAGCGTGTTGAAGGTTTGGCCTCTGGTATCCCTCCCAGACCTAGGATTTATGAATTTTCAAGGGCTGAAAAAATGAGACTCAAAGGTATCAACTCTATTGATGTTGAAGCTGTTCTTTTTCTTTCTCCTCTCTTCTTATTAAGCCCAGTAAGTAGTTGTGCTTATCTGTTGGGGTTCATTTTTCCTCGTATTTCAGGCTTGTCAACTAGCTGAAATCTTATTAGGCTGGCCAGAGAAAGCAAACTAATCCAGGCGAGAGTCTCTGGGAATTCTAGGAAGTCCATCAGGAAAAGGAAGATACCATCTGGTTGCTTTCACGCAGTGTGCTTTGCATGTGAACGGAGAGCCATCCCAGCCCAAATAAGCAATTCTGAGGCGGCATTGATTGCTTGGGATCTCAGCACGTCTTTCTGATCTAATCTATTATTTTCACCTTTAGCACCAGGGCCCATCAGCACTGGTACTCATTGGTTCCTTCTGCCTTCTATTTGAGGAGCTGCCACAGTTGCTTTCTGCATAGATATATTTGTGACTTAAATGCTCTTGGTTCAATGAAAGGACTGCAGGTTGTCATTGGGACTTGAGGAACCCTGGCCAGGGCTTTGCCACTGTAGTTCCAAAGGTCTGTTACTCTGTTGGACCAGCCCACAGTTAATGTTTTGTATTAAGATTTCTAGTCTTCATTCCTAGGAATAGGGAAGCATGTGGCATGCTAACACTTGATGTTGTTGAAAGAAATAAAAGATGTAGCTTGAAATTTAAGCAATTTACATAAAGGAAAAATCTCAGTACTGTGAACCGAACTGCCCTTCTTTTCCCCACCAGGCACATGGGCAGACTTCACAATGCTTGAGCAGTGGTGTATTTTAAACCAACAAAATGATCTCGAAGACAGACCCTAAGGAGTTCAATGGTGTGAAAAAATTGTCTTGTGCTCTCAGCATATCAAGTACCTAGAATACATTAGAAATAAGCCGTACTGCCTGTTTATGCTTCTAAATAGTGTTCTGATTGTAAATTGTGACTAGCTATTTATCTTAGGAGCAGTTTTGCTCCAGGGGTGGGGGCTGAGAGAATAAGGGGAGTTGCAGGCATTGCTGTGTTGGGAGTGCGCCGCTCACCTGTACCATCTCGTCCCGGTGGCCTGGTGTCAGGAATGATGTCGGCCACTGAGTGCTTCTGGAATGTCACTTACGTGTCAACATGGTGGTTCCTGAATTCCACTTACGTACGTGTTCCCATCTGCAAAGATTTTCACAAGACCATGTATCTCTGTATTTCCTGTAACATACCAAAGGCAATACATCAGTGAATGTAGCTCAGGAAATGGAAACCCCGGGGTTAAATCCTTAAAAAAATCAAAAACAAAAACAAAAACAAAACTGTCATAGGAGCACCTGGGTGCTGTGGTTGGTTGAGCAACCGACTCTTGGTTTGGGCTCAGGTCATGAGATCGAGTCTCGTGTCGTGTCGTGTCAGGTTCAGCGGGGGGTCTGCTTGAGATTCTCTCTCCCTCTGCCCGTCCCGCTTGTGCTCTCTCTCTCAAATCAATGAAAAAATATCATAAAATAAACATAACATAAAATTGACCTCCTGTGACTGTCTTCAAGTGTGCAGTTTAGCGGCCTGACGTACGGTCACGGGGTTGTGTACCCGCTGATGCCATCTAGTTTCAGAATGTTTTGTCACCCCAAAAGGAAACCACTTACCTATTAAATAAGCACTCCCTGTCTTCTCTCCCCTCACTCCCGGCAACCATGGATCTGTTCTCTCTCCAGATTTACCTATTTTGTCTATTTCATATAAATGGGATCATAGAATATGTGGCTTTTATGTCTGCTTCTATCGGTGTTTCAATCCCTTTTATGGCTTTTATCCATTGCATGGATAGACCACATTTTGCTTATCCATTCATCAGTTGATGGACACAGGTTAAATGCTTTTAACGTTAACAGGCAGCAACATGAACTAAAACTAGTATAAGCATCTACAACTGATTACCAGGTGACTGTGTTGGCAGTAAACATTTAAGACTAAACTTAGAAACTGACTACTTTTTTAGCCAGCAGATCACAGGAATGGACTCCTTTTTTAAAGCAAGATTCGTGATTCATCTTTATCCTTTAAAATGCTGACAGATAGGAAGATGTGATTACCCTGAGAAAACTGATCCGCTGAATGCTGGAGGACTTTTTTTTTAATGGGTTCTGGCACTTGCAGGCTGGAGTTATTATGCGGAAAAGTTTGCCCCAGTGGCGTGGTTGTGGAGAGCGTTCTGGGAGGTTCCAGGAGGGAGGTCTAGGAGCTGTGTCCTGGCTAGAGTTTTGTCAGTGCTCATGAATGATTCCGCCCCAGGCACGTAAACAATCATCCCCTATCAAACGCACTCCATGGGGTTGGGGTTTCTCTTACTCCCCGTGTTACTACTGCACGTGGCAGTGCTGAGCTCCGGGGCTGGGATGGAATATAGACCAGGAGACCCCACAGCCACCGAGCCAGGCGTGGATAGGGCTCTCTAACCCATATTCTCATGGGTCACCGGCAACCTTGCGTTTGAAACTGAGCTGCTCTAGAAACTGCTGAGGGCTGGTAGGTGTCCCAGACAGGAGGGATGGGGGGCACTTTTAGTTCTATAGTTTACACAGTCTTGA